>JAEACV010000269.1:0-32459 GCA_016432835.1 Brassica nigra
TGCAACTGGCGGTAGAATACAAGCGGCCGACAGACCGACCACGCCGCTGGCGGCGACGAACTATTGCCAGCGCCTGGCGGCGGCGGACCGACCCGCGCCTGGTGCCTGCGGCGAACCGATCCTCGCCCAGCGTCCGGCGCCCAGCGGCGAAGCCGTCTTCTCTTGTCTGGCGCCCGGCGGCAGGCTATCGTCTCCATCTGGCGCCCGGCGGCAGGGTCCTGGTGCCCATCCGTGCAGTCGTCGTGATCTCGGGCAGCGGCAACATCGGTCCCTTAAACCCATGTTGGTTGTTCGAGAAACCGGCGATTCTTCATAAAAGCCTTCGATTGTTTAACAAAGTTCATATTTTAAAATCTAAGTTGAAGCCTCATTACTCAAACCCTCGGAAGAAGTCTACGAATCAAGTCCATCTTCGATCGATACTCAAAGAAATCTCGGAAGACCATAAAAGGTTGAATGATGAATGGATTCGATTCATCATTATAAAACGATCCGCGGTTATTCTAAACACCAATCATCGACTATATGAGGTTGGATTCCTTCGGAAATGCGAAACAGCCGAAGACTATTCTCCGAAAAACCGTAAAAGCGCCTAAAAGCCCACATGACAAAAGCGGCCCACTACGATTTTCGAAAGGAAGGATAACTATGGTTTATCCTTATCCTCACATAAGAGATAAATGTCAATTTTCCAGAAGATAAATGTCAAGTTTCGAAGATAAATGTCAAGTTCCGATAAACGAAGGCGGACGAAAATGGAAAAAGCCGATTAAGCCCGAAGGAAGACGTCTTAAAGAGAGTATAGGAGAGCTTTGGGCGAGGAGAAAATCATCAAAAATTTCGAGCAATTTAGCACTTAGAAAATTAAGCATTTCTTTTCTGTTTCACTAGCGACTGCGACTTCAACTAGGTTAGATTTAGGCGGCGGACTGGCGGACTTTTGACAGCTCTTGTAGCGTTTCTTTTTGTTGTTCCGCGCTCAAGCGAATTGAATAAAGATCTCTTTAAGCTCTCTTTTTTCGATTTTTATTTTACAACAAATTACATTGATTGTGTCGTGTGTAGCCCAGCAGATATCCGGGACCTTCAGGGAAGGTTAAGTTTACCGCTTTCCTCCCAAAAGCGAACTTCGGCGTAATTTCGGTTCTCAATGTTGGCTAGAAGGAGGAGGGTTCGGATCTATCTATCTACATAACTGCGCTTCGATCATGTCTACTAGCGCCACCAAAGACCAGCCAGCGCTAGGCGGAACACCCGTCGATGCCAGCGTTGAAGACTCAAGCGGAATCGTCCACGATCCTGCTGATGCAAACACTGAGGCGCTCGGACAAATGAAGGAATGTTCACCTCCGCCCAGGCCGGAACAACAGGACAAACTGATAACCTCGCTCGCAAAACAGGTCGCACCTTAACTGCGAGGAGCAAGCTGCAGCGGATCCACCAAGGCAATGGCCCGAGAAGCTTCGACCGGATCTCGGAGAGCGAGAAAAGATGCCCGAAAGAGTCCACTCAGGAAGCGGCTCCAAAGGACATGACGACCTGCGGAACCTTCACCCAGTGCGAAACAAGAAGCGGCGTCGGCGCGCTCGATCTGGATATCAGCGACCAATCCGGATTTCCATGAGAAAGCGTGACATCCACCGAAGGACCGAAGCCAGTCCGCTCGGCGAGCGGTATCGCCGAGAGACAGAAGAGGAGGAAGACCTCTACTGGATTGAGCAAGAAAAACTTCAGCGGAGGATCAAGCTTCGGATCCGCCACCAGCGCCGACAAACTTCGAGACGTGCTTATGCCGAGATCCATGATCTCTGCGAATCTCAAAAAGACCGTGGCCGAGGTGAAAGCGGTGAAATCGCCAAATCCACCAGGCGACCAGTTCGCCCGAGATCGATAGACTTCTGGAGGAAGCGAAACGCCATTCACCTTTCGGATCGCGGAAACACACATCGGACCGGGGAAAATCAAAATCCCGATTATATGGCGGTTCTCTGGATCCTAAAGCACCTGCAGTCTTTCAGATCGCAATGGGTAGATGCAAACTCGGGGAGCGAGCGAGGCGGGTCATTGTCTTCTCTTCGTCGAGCACCTCAAAGATGCTGCGCTCGAATGGTTCTCCGGCTCAAAAGGAACTCCATCGGGCTTCCGCCAATTGGCCTCGGCGTTTCTCAAACAATACTCCATGTTCATGGAGCGAGCGTCTGGCGTGGACCTATGGGTCTAGCTATGAAGGAAGGCAATTAAATCGAGACTTCATCGCGAAGATTCAAACTGGTGATGGCCAGTAGCGGGCATCAGCGACAATGTCGCAATCGGCATACGAGGAAAACTCTGCGGGTACAAGTTGAAGTTCGAAAGTGGATATTACTGGAAAAGCGCGGACAATCAGGATACTCTCCACAAAACAGCGGACTTCATCATCATGGAGGAAGAGATGAAGCTTCTATCGCGAAGCGGATCGCGAAAACCGCATCAAGAAGAAACCCACTTTCGTAGCGACAAGTATGTCCATCACGAAGGGAAGAAGTTCAAAGCGAGCATAACTTCGCATCAATCCGGAGCAGGGTAAAACCTCTGGAAACACCTGGATCAGGAACCAGTTCAAGGATAATTCTACTGCGAATTCCATGATACCGAGGTCCTCCACGCGAATGCAAAGTTCTGGCCAGGGCTTCGCCATAAAACTTATCTCTGGCGAGCTGTCCAAAGTCAAAAGAGCATCAAAGACCTGCTCGGACTCCGACGCCCAAAACCGATAGGGCCACTTCCGAAAACAAGCACCGAAAGTCAATCAGGCGGCATGGCGGAGAGGCGGAGACGACAGGAAACAACAACAGCGCCAGGATATAAACATGATCATCGGTCGCGGTTCTTCAAGACTTCGGTCTCGTCGATCAAAGCATGGGCGGAAAGCGAGACAAGTTCTAACTGGGTCCAAAGGATGACCTCCCAATGACTTGATCGTTTTGAGGAAGAGAAACCATCGAATCGACAAACCTCATTTCGATCCTCGTCATCGACTTAGTGATCCAGGATCTTGAAGTTGGCATCATCCCGATCACGAGGAATGCGGTCAACATTATGTTCAGCGACAGCTCAAAGGATGAACATCCGGCTCAGCGAAGTCGTTCGAACCGAGACCTCTTCACGGGATTCGGCGTCACCTCCATGACCCTCGGAAGAATGGCCAAAGGAAGTCACAAAGATCGTCGAGTTCACCATAGTCGACAACCCGCAATCTAGCGTGATTATAGGAACCTCACGGATCAATTCCATGAGCGGTACCATCCACATACCATCGGCATCAAGTTCCCAACTAAAAATGGAACTGCATGTCGGGAAGTCAGAAGCGATTGAGGCTCTGCTTCGGCGGCGGCACACGGAAGAATCCGGAACGCTAGCGGCTAACCGAAGCGAGTAAAGGAATCCGAGACATTCCGAGAACTTCGGAAAAGGATGATCAAAGGCATCAAACGAGCGGCTGCAGACGAAAGCGTCTCAAAGCCCATCGCCATAGAAGGATAATTCAACCCTTGAACCGCTACCAATCTAGCTATTACGGTCGAGTAGCAGCACCCAGGAATAAAAGCGTCCGCCAGCAACAATCAGAACTTCGAGATGGCTTGATCCTCGAAGAAGTGCGTAGGCAGCTTGTCATATCCGGCAAGTTCAGCTATCCCCTTTGCCCAAAGGGGTGGTGTGCGATATCTATACTCCCACAAAATTTGTGCATGGACATGTACCGAAATTTTCGAAATTTTTCAATAAAATTCTTTCTATCTATTTTTTATGCTCACTTAATATAGTAAACGCGTAAACACTTGAACGAAAATCATATCTTCAAAAGAAGCGAGGCGTGGCAATTCAACTGAAAGATAACAAAACTTCGTATAGATCATGCTAAAATAGTCCACCTGCGACTTAAAAATAACTTACGCCGTCGATTGGCCCCGGCGGATGCACACGAAGCGTTCACTCAATACAAACTTGTAGTCAGACCTATAAGGTCCTCTTACATCCGACAAGGATATCATAGCGAGCTATACAAGAAACCCAAAATTTTGGTTTAGCGTCTCGGATAATCTCGAAGATAGCTCGATTCTTTTAACACAAGTCATATAAGCCCGTGACTAATGCGGACTTTAAACAAAAGAATCAGGAAGAAATCACTAACGAGCAAAGCGAAAGCCGATCAGTCATCGCTTTACCTTAAAGCTGAGAGTAAGCCTAGGTCTTGCCTAAACCCAGTCTTGCTGGATCTTGACATCTCACGGACATAGTATAGTATCTCGAGATCCCAAAACATGTCTCTTATCGCTTACACCTAAAACTCGCTAAAACGTAGCATACGGACCAGCGACAAAAAGAGTTAGGATCTGAAGTGACTACTCGCATTCTTTCCTCTACACCGTGAAAGTATAAATCAAAACAAAGGCGAAATCTACTTAAAATTTTTATATATTAATAAGGCCGCAAGCGGGATTCTAAGCCACCAGCGGCCAGTCCCAAAACATAAGAATGCAACCTCCAGCGATTGCAGAATAAACTCTAAAAGCGACACACGGCCAAACATACAACTCACAAAGAAAGTCAACATCAGAAATCGGAACGCGAAATCCCGAATGAACCCGCAGGCTGGTCCACTTCCTCATTCACACCTTGGCGTTCTCGCCACCTCGGCGTTCTCATCAGCTCCGGCCTCCACCGTATCCTCGGAAACCTCGATAGGCTCCATAGTCTCCGGACTCTTTCTTGACTGGAGGAACCAAGGATTCAGCATGAGCACACTCGGCCATGAAATCCTTCATCTCAGCAATCTTGGAATCAAAGGAGAAATCCGGGTTGAGACTTTTAAAGATTCTGACCGAGCCCGGCACTCGCGGAAATGCGCAAACTCCTGAGCATCTTTGAAACATTGAAACTCAGCAGCAAGCGATTCCGCCGTCTCGCCACCGGCTGCGACCATCCTCCTTCCTCTCTTTTCGCCCGAACAAGGGCTCGAGCATGAAGCTCAGCTTGCTTTGCGTTCTGCCTCTACCTCTTATTAGAATCGGAAGAAGCTCAGCTTCTTTGGTCTTGAAATTAGCAATCCTAGACTTGAAAACTTGAGTCAAAGCGCGTAGCTGTGGGAACCGAAATTCACACCGTCAATTTCCGATAAATAAGATTAGCGGGAGGAAAGCCAAGTAAACCCGACTTTCCTTGAAGGTCAGTTCTCTCGTTGCCACACAATCGGAAAGTTCAATAGATAAAAATAAGAGTTGAAATATTTGCCGAAGGCGTTTATTAGATAAGAGAAACGAGTACAAGGATTCTCCGAAAGACAAAGAGATTTCGCGTTTAATGAAAAGATAGAGTTGCAGGCAATAAGCGTCCTAAGCCTTGCTCAGCTAGTCTAACCACCTAAACCTAGTTCTTCTAAGCTAGCGGGATGCTCTAAGTCTAATTCTCAGTTTTCAGGATGCCCTTCTCCTCTGCTCTTGCTCTCCTTATATACCCACTCCTAGGTGGGTTTGCTTAGGATGATGGGCCTGCATGCTGGGCCCAAGCTTATCTCTTCGGAAATGTTCCATTTTCGTCGGTTTCGTAATAATCATCCTCGAGTTTTCCGCTATCTTTCGGTGACTTGATGTTTATCCGATGTTTGAAATCGGATAAACCGTCATAGCGATTGGGCCTGAATTCTGAAAAATCGTAGTAAGTGGTGGACTTGTCTTAAGTCGTTAAGCGTTTTATACGATTTCGGAAAGATGATCTTTCGGTAAGCCATTATAGCTTAAAGGGTCGATGTTCAAAGTTAACCGTCGATATCTTCTCACGAGAAATCAATCCTTTAGTTTCTATCGTAAAACTTGAGGGCGATTCCAACGAATCGAAAGATGTTTATTCGTAGCCTTGATTGTCCCAAACTCACGATGATTGATCAAACAAGTCAAGATGGGATCAGACGAACCGCGATGGGACGAGACAAGGGCGAGGACGTCGTCGACGTCGCCAGGCGAGGTGCGCCGGCATAGACCGGCCAGCGTGGCCAGTGCCGCCCGGCGCCAGGCGAGTGCCGCCGGCGCTAAAACCAGCCGTCGCGGCCAGGTAGCCGCTTGCCATTAACCGTGCGGCGGGTGCATGGCGCCAGGCCAACCCGATGCGGCCAGTTCGCCCGGCGCCAGGCGAATGCCGGCTACGTCCGAGTGCGCCGGCTGGGCAGCCAGCGTGGCAGATTGCCCGTACGCCAGGCGAATTACCGGCGAGAATCAACCAGTCGCGACGGGTGCGCTGGCGCATGGCGAATGCTGCCGGCACCATGCCGGGTGCGCTGGCGCAAAACCCGGCCAGCGTGGCGGGTACGCCGGTGCAAGCCAGCCCGCCTCAGGAATACCGCCCGGCATGGGCGAGTGCTGGCGGGAATGCCCGCCCGGCGCCGAGCGGCCAGCGTGACTGAATGCCGCCGGTATCCGGCGAGGTTAGCCGGTAGGCCAGCCGTTACTGACGGATGCCACCGGCGAAGGCCAACCGATGCGGCCCGGGTGCGCGGCCAGAGCCAGCCCGTCATGACGGGTGCCACTGCGCACGCTCAGGCGCCTGTAGCATAGGCGACCCAGCGTCGCGGGTGCGCCCGGCATCAGGCCAGCCATCAGCGGGTGCTGCGGCGCAGGCGGCCAGCGTCCACCGAACGCCCGGTGCCAGGCCGCCCGCGTCATGGGTGCCGCCCGGTGGTCGGTGCCAGCGTGGCCACCAGCGTGGCCGAATGCGCCCGTACATGAGCGGCCAGCGTCCGCGGTGCGGCCGCCAGCGTCCGCAGTGCGCCCGGTATGTTCAGTGCGCCCGGTAAGGAGCCAGCCAGCGATGGCGGTGCCGCGGCGCCAGGCCCGCCCGCGGCAGTGCCTCTGCAGGTGGAGTGCCGCTTCGCGAGCCAGCCAGCTGGCGGCCAGTGCCGCCGGCGTAGGTTCAGTGCCGCCCGGCGCCAGGCGACCAGCGTCCGGGTGCGGTATGGAGTCGAGGTGCGCCGATTAGCCAGGCCATCTGCTGTCCGTGGGTTTTTCCGTTGTTTGATCTCTTTCCCGTTAGTAAATTCGTGCGGGAATTCTTGAGTTGGAAGGATCTTTAGCCGTAGATTTCGAGATAACCGTTTTGATCCCAACAGTTAGCCCGCTTCGTATTAAGATCGGACTTTTGATTTTGAGGTTTTAATTTTGAAAATCAAAATTATTTAAGGATTTTCCGCGGGTTGAGGGTTGTATCTTGATCCTTCTTTTTCTTATAAATAGCCAGCCTTCCTTCTCATTCTTCACATCTTTTCAAATTCTCTCTTCTTCTCTCTTAAGAAAATGTCTTCATCCCAAGTTGAAAAGAATGATTCGATGTTGAGATGGGTGAGGCCGTAAAGCTCCGTCGGTTCGGTCAATGGCTCCGGCCGTTCAGGCGTTCAGAATACTCCGTCCCTCATTGATGGGTTTGATTCTTTCAAGGCTAAGCTATCGGCGTAGTGCTGCGAAGGCTCAAAGCGCGAGGACGGGCGCCGATGTTCCTTCCAGCGGCTCCAACTCCTTTGCCTGCTCCTTCCGGTTCCCAGCCCGAAGTCCCATCCGATGCCCTCCCATCTCTGAGAAGGGTTATTGTTCCTGAACAGATCTCTTGATGTTCAGATCCATCCATCGGGTTCTTACTCGATCGTGATCTCGGAAGAAGGGCGATAGAATCTGCACCTCTTCCGGCGAAGAGGAACTTGTCTTAGGACTGCCAGCGGCTGGTGCGTTGCCCGGAAAGGGTGAGCTGGCGGCGTCGGGCAAAAGTGCGAAGAAGCCCGAGGAAGCGAACTTTGAGCCGTTGGGCGTCATCGTTCAAAGGTTGATTTTATGCGCAATTCTTGCACCGTTTTTACGATGATACTTACTCCTTCCTTTTGCGGGCAGTTTGTGTCGCTGATTGGCGGAATGCTTGGCGAGTCGCGGGTCAAGTGTTGTCTATCGAAGGCTTGGATGCGTCGCGAAGGCTAGGCGTACTAAGGCTGCATTAGGGTACCATGCTGGACGTCCCAGCAGGTTAAGTATCAGTGATCTTGGCGACCAGGGGAAGACCGCGAGTTCGTTACTCAAGGTGAAGAAGAGAATAGGAGTAAATCCTCGAAGTCCGTCGTCTTGAGGAGAAGGTTCAGGCTCACGAGAGATGAGCGCCGTAGATCCCGGAGGTTGCCGATGCCAGCGGCGACTTCTTTGTGTCGGCGGGGACAATCCTGTTTGAGTCCTTGAGAGCCATCCGCAAGAGGACTTGGCTGCGGGGATCGAAGGAGTTTGAATGAGCTCGAGTTGCTTGAATTAGCGAGGCCCGTCTTTGGATTTGGAGGAAGCGGATTATCGTCGTAAAAGGACCACCGAGGGAGATTTTGACTCAATCCTTGCCGGCCTGCAAGCCCGAATGCACCCTGCTCCGACCTCCGAGACTCAGAAGATCAGGCGGCGAAGAAGATCGAGGTTGGCGGACGAGGCGGTAATGGCGATCGTGGGAAGGCTATCCTGTCGCGGTGAGGATGAAGATGGCGCTCTGGGGCGTCTAGGTTTATCAATCCCTTCTGGGATTTCGTTTTTATGTGTTTGGCTGTTAAAGCCCATGATGTATTTACGGGACTGGCGTTGGTGGCTTGAATGCCTCTTTTGGGGTTTTGTTTGAATTCGGCGATCTCAATCTATGAAGCGTTTTCGATTATTTATGAACTTCAGTTTTTGTATGAGAAGAGGTGTGAGTTGTCGTCTCATTCCTAGTTCCCGATGATCACCGTACCTATTGTCTGCGTAAAGCGAGATTTTCACGGTTTACCGATTCTGAAAAATTCGTGAAGCGAATAGGCTTAAGTGAAGAGACAAATTTTGGATCTCGTATACCATACTATGTCTGTGAGATGTCAAGATCCAGCGTGGCTGGGTTTAGGGCAAGACCTAGGTTTACTCGGTTGAGGCTTTGCGATGACAAATCGGCTTTTCGTTTTGCAGTTTGCGATTTTAACCTGACTCGTACTTTTAAAATCCAGCGGTGTTGTCGGCTTATATGATTTGTTTGGCGAGAGTCGAGCTACTTCCTTCGAAGAGCTAGACCAAAATTTTGGATTTCTTGTATAGCGCTATGTTTATCCTTGTCGGATGTAAACCTACCCTTGAAGGCTATTTGTCACCTTAGGGCGTTAGAGTTCGTTTGTTGTGATCAGCAACAACGAAATGATACCGTTTGAGGTGCGTTTGTATGTTCAGAGGCGAAGATTTGTCGCAATGTTTTTCGGAAAGAATGTCCTTCAAGCGTTAGCGGCGTCTCGCGATGCTGAAGGTTGATTTTTCCTTATGCATCTCGTGTTGGCGGCTTGCGGCTTTGGGGATGTCTTTGAATGTTAGCAGCCAGAAAACTGTTGTTTCCGTTTGGGCCAGCGGGACCAGAGGGTCGGCGTAAGTTTGACGAGGCGTCTACATTCAGTGCTTCGTGAAGTGTTGGCCATCCAGGATTTTTGGATATGATAATTGCTTAGTGGATACTAGATCCGTTGTTGTGGCGTTTAGGCGATTTGAAAAGTCGTGAAAAGTTTGAAAATTTTAGAGTCTTGAAATTTGTGGGAGTATCTGAGTATACATACCCTCCCCTTTTAAATTGGGGATAGCTGAATCCGCCGGTTGGCGAGTTGCCTCATACCCTTGTCTAGGGATCAAGCCATCTTGTAGTTCTTTTGTACCCACGCTTTATCGTTTAGTGGTAGTATTTTTGAGGTGCATCGCATTCAAGTTCGGGATTTTGGCGTCTTGCATGTTTGCGATTTGGTATGAACCTGGTCGGACTACTTTTATGACTTTATGCGGTCCTTCCCGGTTTGCTCCCAATTTTCCTGCGTTTGTTCCGGTGTTTTGGAAGACTTTGCGTAAGACTAAATCGCCTTCTTTGAACCTCTGCGATGGCGTCGTTTGAGTTGTAGTACCTTGCGACGGCGTGCTGGTAATTCTGGATTGAATGAGTGCCTTGCGTTCGTTCATTGATGAGATCGAGATTGTCCAGCATCATAGCGTCGTTTAAATCCTCTCTTTCGGGAGGAATCTTCTCCGTACTCGAGGAATTCTACTTCCGGGGATCATACATTCCGTTCGTGCGAGGGTGAATGGAGTTTCACCGTAGCCGTCTTGGGGTTATGCGATGCGACCAAAGAACTCCTTGACTCCTCGCCCATCGCCCTTCTTGGCGTCTGGCGTTTCTTGAGTCCGTCAAGGGCGGTTTGTTGATAGTTTCTGCCTGTCCGTTGCATTGCGGATATCTGGGAGTTGACTTTGTAAGTCGTATTTTCCATTTTAGAATGCTTGAATCGAGCAGAGATAAATTGAGATCCATTATGCATTCGATTTCGTGCGGGACCCCATGTCTAGTTATGATATGTTTCCAGGCGAAGTTCTCGACTTGTGTGTCTTTGATACTTGCGTAGGATTCTGCTTACCCATTTGGAAAGAAATCCGTAAGGACTAGGAGGAAGCGCTTTTGTTTTGATGGGTGCATAGGTCCGGCGATGTCCATGGACCATCGCATGAAAGGATAGGGGCGAGATTGAGGAGAGGATCTCCGCGGGTTGATGGATCGTTGGAGCATGCCTTTGGCATTTCTGCACTTCGGGCGAACTTCTGATCTTTACCATGGTTGGCCAATAATAACCGTGGCGTTTGATTTTGACCGCGAGATCTTCCGCCAGAATGATTTCCGCATGATCGAATGGACCTCCTCCATGATTTTTCGCCCTTTCTCCTTCTGCATGTCATGAGAGAGGACCAGAGAAACACCACTTATAAATTTCTCCCTCTATCGTGGCGTACCGTGCGGCAGGTTTTCACTTCTGAGCGCCCATTTTTGGGTAAGGTTCCATTCGATATAGGCTCGGATTGGTTCTATCAGGGCTGTCGCAGCCATACTTCGGTTGGGTTCACATCGCTTCGGTTGATCCTCGACTTCTTCCACATTTTCAATCTCGTCCGGATTAGATTGGCGACCACTGGTGGTCGATGCTTGGATGCTTTCGATGAATTGACCGGGATTACTCTTTGGAGCCCTGGATCTGAGCTCGAGGCGAGGGCAGCCAAAGCGTCGGCCTGGAAGTTTTCGGCGAGGAATTCTGGTCAGAAGCGAACTGGTGAAATTCGAGCCAGTTCTTGGGCGAGTTTTAGATATCGTCCATCCTTTAGTCTCTTGCCTCATATTCTCCGCTGTATTGATTGGCGACTAACGAGAATCGCGGTAAAGCGTGAATATTACGGATTTTAACCCATGGGCCAGCCGCGAAGCCTGCGGCGAGTGCTTAATCTGCCTCATTGTTTGAAGCATGAAAAGCCAATCGGAAAGACTGTTCTAGGATTTCCCGTTAGGAGAGGTGAGTTATTTCGATTCGGATCCTTGTTTGGATGAAGATCGTCGGCGTGGAGAGACCCAAGTTGAGTTTGGTTCCTCGTTAGTCATGCTTCTAGTGGGTAACTCTGCCAAAAATCCGCAAGTACTTGGGACTTTGCACATGTCCTTAGGCG
The DNA here is from genome assembly GCA_016432835.1 of Brassica nigra. Classification (NCBI taxonomy): domain Eukaryota; kingdom Viridiplantae; phylum Streptophyta; class Magnoliopsida; order Brassicales; family Brassicaceae; genus Brassica; species Brassica nigra. The sequence continues at coordinate 11,526 of JAEACV010000269.1, forward strand.
ATATTGACGTCGTATTCACTCGGTTCGATTGCCCATTTTGAGCCTACGGATTACTTCGGACTATGCAGGATTATCCGCGGCGGGAGCGTGGTGAGAACCACTATAGTATGAGACTGGAAATATGGTCTTAGTTTTCTTGCGAGGTTATGGCGGCGAATGCTAATTTTCCATTAGCGGGTATCGAGTTTCATCCAGTAGCGTCTTGCTACGTAAAAGATTGGCTTTTGTTAGCGCGTTCTTCATTATCAAGGCGCCACTGACTGCCGTTGCGGAAACTGCGATATAGAGGAAGTTCACCTTCCACGGTTTTCGCGAGGACTGGTGGAGTGGCCAGGTAATGTTTCAACTGTTGGAAAGCTTTTCACATTGCCGGACCATTCGAACTTCTTGTTTCCCTTCAATGTTTGTAAAAGCGGTAGGCACTTATCCGTGGAGCGCGAGATGAAACGGTTCAAAGCAGCGACCCTTCGGTTAGCCTCTGGACTTCGCTTGGTTCGGGAGGCCATCTCTATCAGTGCGTCGATTTGTTTAGGGTTGGCCTCGATTCCGCGATACGTTACGAGGTATCCGAGGAATTCTCCCGATGCCACTGCGAATCTACATTTCGCCGGGTTGAGTTTCATGTTATGCTGGTTGAGTCGTGCAAAACATTCCTCTAGGTGGGCTATATGATCGTGTTCGTCAAGAGACTTCTGAGCATATCATCGATGTATACTTCCATAGTTTTCGAGTTGCTCGGCAAACATTTTGTTGACGAGTCGCTGATATGTTGCACCCGCGTTTTAAGACCGAAGGGCATTACCTTGTAGCAATACGTTCCGCGGTCCGTGATGAATGCAGTTTTTTTGCGGTCGTCGGGATTCATCATGATCTGATTGTATCCGGAAAAAGCGTCCATGAATACAGAAGCTTGTTTCCCGCGGTTGCTTCGACCAGTCGGTCGATGTGCGGGAGCGGGAAGCAATCCTTTGGACAGGCTTTATTCAGATCCGTGAAATCGACACAGACTCGCTACTTGCCGTTCTTCTTTTTTACCACGACAGGGTTGGCAAGCCAGTCCGGATACCTGACTTCTGTTATCGACCCTACTTTGAGGAGTCTTTCGACTTCCTCATTGACTGCGGTGGCACGCTCAGGTCCCAGCTTTCGTCTCTTTTGTTTCTGGGTTTGTGAGTGAGTTCGATGTTAAGTTCGTGACATGTTACGCTAATGTCAATTCGGGCATGTCCTCCGCAATATGAGCGTACTGAGGTTCTTTTGAGGCATGCGATGAGCTCTGCCTTTATCGGTTCGCGGAGGTTGGCTCCGATTTCGCACCGTTCCGGGAAGGAATCGTCGAGGCAGATTGAGACCACCGGTTCGCAGGTTGGTTCACGCTTCCCTTCCAGGGCCTCAGCTCTTTGGGACTGCCAGGAATTTTCGGCGAATCGTGAATCGTTTGCTTTTTCCGAGAGGTCGATTTCGGAATTTTTCGTTTTAGTTCGGTAGCGAGGTAGATTTGTGCTGCTCCGTGACTACCATGTATTGTTTCGACCCCGGAAGGTGTCGGAAACTCGAGGCATAGGTGGAATGTCGATGGGATCGCTCTCATGGAGTTTAGCCAGGGTGTTCCAACTATCGCGTTGTATGATGTTGGACCATCGATCACCAGGAATTCCGCGTTTTTGGTGACGCTCCCGGCTCTGACTGAGAGGTCAGTCGAACCGAGGGTCATAACTTGCCCGAGTCGAATACTGGGCTGGGGTCATCTGTAAGGATGCTTAGATCGGCGCCCATCCTCTCGAGGGTGCTTTTATAGATAATATTAGCCGAGCACCGGTGTCGACTAATACCCTTGCTACGTCAATACCTGGGATCGTAAGTTCTATTACGAGGAGATTGTTGTGAGGTTTGGCTATACTAGCCGTTGCTCGATCCTCGAAGATCGATGTTGCGGACTGGCGAGTAGCCATACTGAACCGATCGATTGGTGGTTTTGAGTTAGAGAATCCGTCCCCCTCCTTAGCGCCAAACTGTAGAACCGAAATTCACACCGTCAATTTCGATAAATAAGATTGCGGAGGAAAGCCAAGTAAACCCGACTTCCTTGAAGGTCGGATTCTCTCGCGTTGCCACCGAAATCGGGAAAGTTCAATAGATAAAATAAGAGTTGAAATATTTGCCGAAGGCGTTTTATTAGATAAAGAGCGAGTACAAGGATTCTCCGAAAGACAAAGAGATTTGCGATTTAAAAGAAAGAGAGTTGCAGGCAGCCAAGCGTCCTAAGCCTTGCTCCGCTAGTCTAACCACCTAAACCCTAGTTCTTCTAAGCTAGCAGGATGCTCTAAGTCTAATTCTCGGTTTTCAGGATGCCCTTCTCCTCTGCTCTTGCTCATTATATACCCTCCTAGGTCGGTTTGCCTTAGGATGATGGGCCTCGCCTTTGGGCCAAGCTTATCTCTTCAGGAAATGTTCCATTTTCGTCGGTCTTCGTAATCATCCTCGAGTTTTCCGCTATCTTTCGGTGACTTGATGTTTATCCGATGTTTCGGGAAATCGGATAAACCGTCATAGCCTGATTGGGCCTGAATTCTGAAAATGCGTAAGTAAGTCTGTGGACTTGTCTTAAGTCGTTAAGCGTTTTATCGATTTCTGGAAAGATGATCTTTCTCGAATAAGCAAATTATAGCTTAAAGGGTCGATGTTCAAGTTAACCGATCGATATCTTCTACGAGAAATCCAATCCCTCTAGTTTCTATCGTAAAACATCGAGGACGATTCCAACCGAATCGAAAGATGTTTATTCCGTAGTGATTGTCCCAACTCCCGATGATTGATCCAAACAAGTCAAGATGGGATCAGACCAAACGATGGGACCAAGACCAGGGCGAGGGCGTCGACCGTCGCCAGGCGAGTGCCGCGGCGTAGGGTCCATGGGCGGTGCCGCCGGCATGAGCAGAGTGCCGCGGCATGGAGCCAGCCGTCTTGACGGTGCCGCCCGGCGCCAGGCCAGCCGTGCGACGGGTGCGCCGGCCCAGGCTGGCGGCATCCGGGTGCGCCCGGCATGAGCCAGCCAGCGTGGTGCTGCCGGCCAGGCAGTGCGCCGGCATGAGCCAGCCCGTCGGGCAGTGCCGCGGCGCCAGGCGGATGCGCCGGCGCAAAGTCGAGTGCCGCCCGGCGCCAGGCCAGCCAGTGGCAGGTGCCACCGCAGGCGAGGTACATGGCGCCAGGCGGCCAGCGTCACGGGTGCCGCCGGCGCCAGGTCGGTGCCGCCCGGCATAGGCCAGCCAGCGTGGCGGTGCGGCCGGCGCCAGGAATACCGCCCGGCGCCAGGCGACCCACGTCTGCGGCGAGTGCCGCCGGCGAGTCGGTGCCACGCGCCGAACCACCAGCGACGGAATTGCCGCCGGCGCCAGGTCGGGTCCGCCCGGCGCCAGGCCGTCCAGCGTCACGGATGCGGCGCCAGGTCGGGTGCCGCCGGTCGTGAGCCATCTCGCCGTCCGTGGGTTTTTTCCGTTGTTTGATCTCTTTCCCCGTTAGTCGCTCGTGCGGGAATTCTTCGAGTTTGGAAGGATCTTTGGCCGTAGATTTCGAGATAACCGTTTTTGACCCCAACAATCGCCAAACACTCTTAGTCCCTGCATAAATTTAAGATCAATAAATATACATATATACAGATTCAAAAATACGGTTAATAAGTTCAAGGGAAAAACCTCGTTGATCGGGAACCCTCGGTAAAACCGTTGCTTCTCCTCATCCTCAACGACTTCGTCAATGCTGAACTCTGGAAGGCCGTCAAAGAAATTGTTGGGGAGTGGAAAATCGCTGGCTCCGCCTTTTTCCGTTGGAACGAAACTAGGGTTTTCCCCGAACGGTGAAGGGTCTTCCGAACCTTCCCCACAGTCGATTTCTTTCCTTCACGAGATCTCTGTCGTCTCGGTAGGAGCCGATAACCGGTTCGGCATCGCAAGTCGGGACAGGGTCACCGGGACCGGTAAAGCTTTACGGCGTCTCGAATCCGTCAAGGGTGAAAGAGTTCCAAGCGGCTTTTGCGAAGGAGATCCCTCTTGAAAAACATCACCATCGCGTATGCGCAACAATCCGTTCACTACAAGCTAAACTTTTTATTAAAACTCGCACTTCGGAATGGTGAAATAGACAACAAGTTTTATCATATTACCTCGGTTGAAGTTCCATGCGTCTGCGGAAATAGATGGAGGCAGCTCTCCTCGGCGGTTCGCCGTCCGTAGGTTTTCCGTTGTTTGATCTCTTTCCCGTTAAGTAAACGTGCGGGAATTCTTGAGTTTGGAAGGATCTTTAGCGTAGATTTCGAGATAACCGTTTTGACCCCAACAATGCCAAACACTCTTAGTCCCTGCATAAATTTAAGATCAATAAATATACATATATACAGATTCAAAAATACGGTTAATAAGTTCAAGGGCAAAACCTCGTTGATCCGTAGGAACCCTCGGTAAAACCCATTGCTTCTCCTCATCCTCAACGACTTCGTCGATAGCGAACTCTGGAGGAAGGCCGTCAAAGAAATTGTTGGGGAGTGGAAAATCGCTGGCTCCGCCTTTTTCCGTTGGAACGAAACTAGGGTTTTCCCGAGCGGTGAAGGGTCTTCGAACCTTCCCATCGATTTCTTTCCTTTACGAGATCTCTGTCGTCTCGGTAGGAGCCGATAACGGTTCGGCATCATAAGTCGGGACAGGAACCGGGACCGGTAAAGTTTACGGCGTCGAATCCGTCAAGGGTGAAAGAGTTCCAGAAAAGCGGCTTTTGCGAAGGAGATCCCTCTTGACAAAAACATCACCATGCGTTATGCCAACAATCCCGTTCACTACAAGCTAAACTTTTTCATTAAAACTTCGCTTCGGAATGGTGAAATAGACAACAAGTTTTATCATATTACCTCGGTTGAAGTTCCATGCGTGCGGAAATAGATGGAGGCAGCTCTCCTCGACGGACTCATCCTATTCGGACATAGAACGCTCCTGCCACAACTTAGGGTTAAGTAGTCCCTGAATTATGGTCATATCCTTCTTTGGCACCATGGTGTAGTAACCATCGCTCCCCGTTGGCGAGTGCTCCAAAGACCTTGAAATCAAGCGGGACTAAGATCGATCTCGAGCTCATTGCGATCAACCGCCAAGCCAACTCTCTAAGGCAGAAACACTGAGCTGGCTGATCGAAGAAGTTCGAAGCAACGCCGCGAACAATGGTACCGGGAGAGCGGGAACCACATGCGGCGATGCGTAAGGAAGGCCTCGTAGCATGTAAAGAAACCTTCCGGAGGATTCTCGCACTCTCATTGCCGATAGAATTGAATTTAACTCCATCAGGAATCTGGTAAAATCCCGAAGAGTCACGAGATATTTCGTGAAACCAAGCTCGGCGTAAAGGAAGCACCGGCAGCCTCGAAGGTCTCTTGAACAGGGACATCTGGCAGAGGTGGGCCGAGCCCACAAGAGCTTCGGTATCAGCGTTCTTAGCCTCCTCATCGACTAACTCTTCTTGCTTCGGTTCACCGTCCGTGGGCAGGAGAGTCATCCGAGGATGAATGGAAAGAAGAATTTCTCGGAAGATCTTGAAGACATTGTTCTTAAAGAAAAAGAAAAAGAGATTCTTGAGAGATATGAATTTTTATGATGAAGTAAGAATGAATGAGATTTCTTACTCCATCCTTATAAAGGAGGTCAAATCACAATTTATCCCGACTTTCGACAAGCATTACGTCTCTACACCTTCCCATACGGCTATACGCAAACTAGGACCCAAAAGGCACTCGGTTCCTAGCTAGGCGGGAGCTAACTGTTAGGGTCAAAATCGGTCAACGACGAAATCGTCACCGAAAGTCCTCGGAAGAAACTAAGTGACGATCGAAACCGAGCGAGTCGTCACTCGACGAACTTCGGGGAAGGCACGAGCGGACCGTGAGCCCCAAAATCGGCGAGGCAAAACAGCGGCATCGGCGGCGGGACATACGCGCAGGCGGTAGAGGCGCTGGCGCCGGCGGACCGACCGCCGCCTGGCCCGGCGGAACCGACCACGCCACGCCTGGCGCCGGCGGCAGACCGACCAGCATGGCGCGCGGCTGACGAACCGACTGCCAGCGCTGGCGCCAGCGGCGAACGACCCGCGCCAGCGCCTGGCCCGGCGGCGAAGCCTGGCACCAGCGGCAAGCTTCGTCTCCGTCTGGCGCCCGGCGGCAAGGGTCTGGCGCCATCCGTGCAGTCGTTTACGTGATCTCGGAACGGCAACATCTTGGTCCCTTAAACCCATGTTGGATTTTCGAAACACGACGATTCTTCATAAAAGCTTTCGATTATTTAACAAAGTTCATATTTTAAAATCTAAGTTGAAGCCTCATTACTCAAACCCTCGAACCGCGGAAGTCTACGAATCCAAGTCCATCTCGATCCGATACTCGAGAAATCTCGGAAGACCATAAAGGTTCGAATGATGAATGGATTTCGATTCATCGTATAAAGCGATCACGGTTATTCTAAACACCATTCATCTCGACTATCACGAGGAATTGGGATTCCTTGAAATGAAACAACCGAAGACTATTTTCTTGAAAAAACGTAAAAGCGCTAAAAGCCCGACATGACCAAAGCGGCCCACTTACGATTTTCCTAAAGGAAGGATAACTATGACGGTTTATCCTTATCCTCACATAAGAGATAAATGTCAACTTTCAGAAGATAAATGTCAAGTTTTCAAAGATAAATGTCAAGTTTCGATAAACCGGACGAAAATGGAAAAAGCCGATTCAGCCCGAAGGAAGATAGACCGTCTTAAGAAAAGTATATAAGGAGAGCTTTGGTGAGGAGCAAATCATCACAAAATTTCCAGAGCAATTTAGCACTTAGAGCAAATTCAGCATTTCTTTTGTTTTTTCACTGCGAGCTGCGACTCAACTAGGTTAGATTTAGGCGGACTAGCGGACTTTTCGACAGCTCTTGTAGCCGATTTCTTTACCTGTTGTTCACGCTCAAGCGAATTCGGAAATAAGATCTCTTTGCTCTATTTTTACGATTTTTATTTTACAACTTAAATTCACATTGATAGTGTCGGTGTGGCCCAACAGATATTCGGACCTTCGGGGAAGGTTAAGTTTACTTAGATTTCCTCCAAATCAAACGAAAACTCAACAGTGTGAATTTCGGTTCACACCGACATGACACAGTCGATATCGATCGACATGAACCAAACAATAGCGATCGCGAAGGCGACTCAACATCGATCGATATGCATCCGCGGTCATGTATATCGCTCTAACTTTTCGATATCAGTATATTAAAATTTTTGCCTATGCCTTCACGGACTGGTTATACACCGAGGACAGTGTATCATTTAAATCTGGGGATGATTACTGATGCTGTTTACCTTTGACTTCATCTAAAATGTTTTCAAAATGGTTTTATTGAGTCAAGAAAGGGAATGATATTTTAAATTTTCACTTTTATCTTACCAATCTTTTAGGCACCATTCTTAGATTTGTTGATGCAGAATGTACTATAGATGCTAAAGTTGATCACCTATCAGCTATGACAACGCTTTCATTGATTGTGCGGAGGAACCAAAGCTGATTTCCAACCTAACCTGACATTCTCTGCTTATCTTGGGGCTTGGTATACATGGGATCAGATGCTTCAAACAAGTCTAGAAGGTAAAGCCTTGTGTAGATAGTTTTATCACCCTCTCTCTCTCATTTTCAATTTAGATTTAATTTTATTCAGTTCAAAAAAAAATCGAAAATTAGCTTAAATATATGTTCTAGGACTAGTTAGTTATTACTTAGGAAGGAATTGAACAAGGCTTGGCGGTTACCCCTCAAGACTTGATTCATAAAATTCTATAGGTAAATGATTCGAACAGGACTTGGTGGTTGCTTCAAGACTTGCCGCAATGAATCCTAGGATATATGTCAAAAGAAGTGAACAGGACTTGGTGGCTGCAACCATTAAGGCTTGATTCATGGAAGCCTGTCAATCTTGGTCAATGTCTTGCAAATGGCAGGACTTGACTAGGAGAGAAATAATAGAGAGAGAGATAGGAACTAATTTTTTGCAGGTCAGATACTTGTTTGAGCAACCTTGCATCCTGTGATCGATACTCCCAAGGTAAAGCCTGCACTTTTATTTTTATGTACAGAAATGAAATCATAGGGGTTAGTCAGACATGATAGCTAAGTTGTTGGCTAGATGATCAAGGTTGTTTAATTAGGATATTGCATAATGTGCTTCTGATTGTGATTCTTAGAAGTGGTTTGCAACAAAGTAGAGGTTATGATTCTAAGTTTGAATTTGATTTAGTCCCTGCTTTTAAAACTTCTTTCATAAAGACGCACTGTGTGTGTTTGCTTGAGGACAAGCAAAAGGTTAGGTCTGGGGAGTTGATATACCATGGATTTTACCCGTTTTTACCCATGGTATATGAGTGTTTTTACTACTATTATCTATGTTTTGGAGTCTATTAGGTATGTTTTCAGGTTCAGGAGCATGGAGAAAAGTGATGTTTTAGGTGCCTTTTGGAGCTAAAGAAGAGTTCACCCGTGATCAAGACCAGAGGTCGACATCCAGAGTTACACATCGATCGATGCACACTGTGCTATCGATCGACACATTGCCGAAGGACGATACATCGAGACCATAATCGATCGATGTACACCATGTACTATCGTCGATATCGAGGCGGCAAAGACAAGTTGGACCTGGCCGAACTTGAAGGCCAAGACATCACATTTTACAAGATTGCTGACGAGTTTTAACCCTGAACTCATATTTATATGTGCCTAAGTGTTTTGGCACCGTGAGAGTTTTACAAGTTTCTAACCACCTTTCTACCTTCATCTTTTCTACTCATTTTAGTTTACTTTTCATTACTTTGCAAGTTCTCAATAAAGTTCTATTCAGTTCTTTACTTGTTCTTCTTAATAAAGGTTATAGGATTCTAGATCTAGAGGAGAGATCCAAAGAGATTTGTGATTGGAACCTAAGTGTTCACCCTCTAGATCTATGAACTCCTATTATTACCTTGTTGCTATGAATTACTTTGCCATGTCGAGTAGATTCATTTGTTAGATTTATGGTTTAAATAGGATATGAGGATTAGCCCAGCCTATATCTGCTATACTTGTGATATTTATTGTTAGGATTGTTCACTAATGCTTTTCTAGCTTAGCTACCTAGATCATGAACTTGGATTGTATTATTCATTCAATACAATTCCTGACAACATCCTAAACATGCTATGACCCTCTTGAGACATGCAAAAGCTAATCTAAGATCATGGTGAGCATTGTATCAACTCGAGCGTAATGTCTTAGAGTCGTATCGATCGATACTCCTATAGATTAATCGATCGACGTAGCTAGAGGTGTATCGATCGATATTCCTATCGAATAATCGATCAATACTGTCGTGATATAGCTGTCCGCAAATACCATTTAGCATCTAAGTAATAGATGGTCTAAATATTGAGAGCTGATGGATTCATTTAATAGTGTTGAGCTCGACATATCATGCAAGCAACTTGTTAGCATTTATAGTATTTATAATCTTGAATTCCTGAATACCTACCCTGAATCTAACTACTTTTCTTTATTGTCTTAAACAAAATCTTTCAACTGAGTAATCTTACCATTACTCAACAAACCTGCAATTTACTTTAAACCATTTTCAACCTAGCATAGTCACTAAGATTGCATCTTATTTGTACACTAGCTCTCTGTGGATTCGATCCTAAGTACTACAACTGAACCTCTTATTTGAGAGAGTAAAGTCACTCCTTAGGATAATTTAAGTGATATCACTACATTGACCATTCTTTCAGCTATTGATTGCACTGTACAACCTGAAAAATCCAAAGTGGATTGATCTGCCAATAACATCCATGCTTGTGGGTATCGATGGATCCAAATTGGCCTCCAACATAACCTACTTGATTCTCTTATCTTGGGGTTTTAGATACACTCGATCGAGATTCCTCGTTCAGGTCTGAAAAGCATGTCCTTGTGAGTATGGTTCCCTTCTGTCTTCCCTTCAGCATCTAAAAAAAGATTGAGATGATTTTCTTTGGAGTAAAGGGGTAGGAAAATTTCCTATGACCCCATTATTTTACTTGAATGGAATGATCACACAAAGCTGGAAGGCGAGGGGTAGGAAAATTTCCTATGACCCCATTTTTAGCCTACACTTTGCTAAAAATCTATTCAAAGAAGTGAGAAAGAGAGAAGAAAGGAACCAGAATAAGACTGCTTGGATGATCAGAAACCTGAATGAGTAATAGTCCATGTGTCTTGTGATTGATACTCCCTCGACGAGACTGCACCTTAATTTCTTAAATGAGGTCAGTAGTGGTGAATTTGGATATCTCTTGTGAGTTGTGGACTGAAATGGTTAAGTTGCTCAGCAGAGGTCGAATACATGGAGTACCTTCTAAGGTTGGTACTAATTGATGTGGCTTACAACTGGCTGAGGTGAAAGTGGTGTTCTGAAGGATAGGTAAGTTCTCATGTTTTCAAACCTTTCTCCCTGTTCTTGATACTTGACATTGTTTGAGGACAAACAAGGATCTAAGTCTGGGGGAATTGATATGTTGTGTTTTTGGCACATTTTAACAATATTTTCTAAAAGTGTTTTTGAGTCTTTATCGAGTTTTCTAGTCTTTTCGAGTCATTACAGGTCCGGAGTTTCATTGGATAGGAGATGGACCAGTTGCAGCAAAGAGGCAGAAAAGAGTGCAATCTGGTGATTTTCATGCACAACATCGGATGGTTGTTCCCGATCGAGCAGAGCAACCCGAGTGCCTGCTCCTGCGGAAGAGATTTTTAAGGAAGTTTCGAAATGTTTCGGGATTTTACCTAGGGCTTCCCCTTTTCCACCTAGGCCGTGAGACCTGCAAATATATCTTTTCTTATTATTAGACACTTTTCGTGACTTTAACACATAGATTTTTTTGAGAGAAAACTTGTACTCTTGTTATGGGAGAATATCTACATCCTTTGGGGAACATGTCTAAACCCTCGTTGCTTTTTATTATTGATTCAGACATGTTTTCTTCATCTATTCTCTCTGCATTTTTTCTGTCCATGGCTGAGTAGTCAGCTTGCTTAGTCTAGGGTTGTTAGAGTGTTTAGATCTGTGAGCTAAATACAAATAAGAATTATTGATGTGATTGTCTCCATTCATGGCTATGCTTACTTCCTGCATTTAACTAACCGTTAGTGCTTGAAACTTGGTTTAATCTAATTATCAAAATTCTTAGGTTGCTAGAAACAACATGAATGGGCAACTTGTCCCTAACCAGAGAGTAGATGTTAGGGCATCTTGTGAACAAATCAAATATGAGCTTAATGTTTGTCTTCATATTCTAATCCAAACGACAGTTTAGGTGTTAGAATTGCTTGATAAAAGGTGAGATGCCACGAGAGTGGATCGATCTATATGTGTATTTCAAGTTCTAGACATGTTTGAATTGTTCCTGGAATAGTTATTTTGCTCATGATCGCAACACCTAAAGTATTGCCCTAGACTTAGCATGTTTTATAATCTGAAACCAATTATTTATTTATATATTTATCTTATTTAGTTAGAATTATCTTTAATGTTTTAATAGTTGTAAGATTATTTGGTTGTTATATAAATAGGCGTCTTATACCTAGAGTTGTATTTAGTTGATTGATTATTAATAAAATGAGTTTTTCTAAAGAGGTTTCTGAACCGAGAAGAGTATTCTCAAACCCCAAAGAGCTTTTAATTAAGCACTGAGAAGAGTATTCTCAAACCCTATTTTTCAGGTATTCTTAGAATCAACAGATCTAATTCTATCCCTAGAAGCTTCCGCTACATCACCAAGGAAATCCATAAATCTAATAGGAAATCAACTCAGACATGATAGAAGAAGACATAATCATAGAAATACTATAGATTATAAAATCTAAAGAAAACCAAAAGTTTTCCAGAAAAATCTGAAGGAGTTACTCTCTCTCCTAACCTAAGAGAAAACTTAAAATAAAAGCATAGCCTCCACAATGGCTTATAAATATATATATGGTTACGTCACATCTTGGGTCTTCTGAAAAGAAAAACTTTGGGACAAAGTTGTAATTCGTGAAACTTCAATAAAATACATCGGTTTTCTGATTTGGAGGAGTGTTGATCGCCACCAAGGTGGTGTCGGTCGACACTAATTGGTTCTTGACAGCTTTCTCTCACAAGTCAGCAGACCACTCTTCAGTAAAATGATTATAACTTTTGCTCTAGGATCCTGATAGACCTCAGACCGGTGGCATTGGAAAGATTAACTCAATGCTCTATTTTTTTGTCAAAATATGAGATCCATCTCACCGTGGAAAGTCTTCCATCCATAGTTAAACTTCTGATGCGTCTGTGCATCAGAATAGAGCATCACTGTGTCTATGTAAGATCATTGTGTCTATGTCAAGAGAACTGGACAATCTTTTGTAATTCTATCTCTATATGTCGATGACATATTGTTGGCTGGAAATGACATGGAATTTCTGATAATCGTTAAGCAATGGTTATCATCTCATTTTGAGATGAAGGATATGGGAGAAGCGAACTATGTCCTTGGTGTTAAAATACACGAGATCGATCAAGGAAATTATTAGCTCTGTCACAAGATTCATACATTCGTACAATCCTTGAAAGGTTAAAGATGCTTAATAGTAATCCGATTGAAACTCCAATCGCAAAAGGTGAAGGCCTAAGCCTACAAATGTTCCCTCAGACCAGTGATGAGAAAAGTGAGATGGAAGGAGTACCTTACTCTAGTGCTATAGGCAGCTTGATGTATGCTATGATGTGCACCCGACCAGATATTTGTTATCGCGGTAGGCTTGGTAAGTCGTTACCAGTCAAATCCTGGAAAGAAACACTGGATGACAGTGAAAAGGATCCTCAGATACTTGAAAGGGACAATGGACTATTCCTTGTGTTATCAAGGAATGTATTTACACTTGACAGGATATACAGATGCCGATTGGGCTAGCGATCTGGATGGCGTAGATCGACTTCGGGATATGCTTTCTTGTTGAGTAATGGAGCCATTACTTGGAGTAGCAAAAAGCAATCTAGCACAGCTTTATCAACGATGGAGGCTGAGTTCAGTGCAAGAGGATGTATGGCTGAGAAGATTCCTACAAAGTTTACAAGTCACTACGGTGGCCGTGTCCTAACTATTCATTGTGATAGTCAAGCTTGTATTGCTTATATGAAGGATCCCAAGTATCATGGGAGGACAAAGCACATTGAGATTAAACATAGTTTTGTTAGAGACATTGTGGCAAAGAAAGAAGTGGTCCTTAAGTACATATCTACATAGAATGGTGGCTGATCCGTTTACTAAGCCTATTCCTAGAGATGTTTTTCTTGCTCATGTTCGAGCTTTAGGTTTGCGTAGAATTTAGTGTTTGTACTAGTGGAGCTTTCCCATGTGACATTGTATTTGTATTTGACATATGTGTTTGCTGTCCAGTCACTATATCACTCAATTGGTGTTTGGATATAGTGAACACATGATGTAGGAGAAGTCTAACATATGATTTAGGGATAAGGTATGTTAGACCGATATAAAAGACAAATGAGTTTGGGGAACAGCGAGACATGCTTAAAGGCAAAGTTTTTTTTTATTAGCGTTGTAGCTTGTATGTATCCCTAATAGGTGCATAATTTAGCTCCCAAGTGCATGTATACTGCAAGGGTGCATGCGATTCATTTGCCGTATGATTTCTGAGTTAGGATTCTTGTGCTTGATCTCTAAGACTTCTCTAGTAGTCAATATGCCCCCTATCATGTGCGAGTGGGAGATGTTAGTTTATGGTCGGTTTGCACCCATGATTACGCAGCATACCGAATCGAATTGGTTAACCGATAGTTATAGATTAAACTTCATCAATGAACAAATGCAACTCTTCATTGAATGTATGTGTTCCTTCATTGAAGATATGTGTCTCTTCCTTGAACACACATGAATCTTCCCAATGTATCTCTTGGTTATCTATAAATAGGATGCATTGCAAAGAGAAGAAAACAATTGAAGTAATAACAAGATAATACTAGAGAGAGAGTAAAACGTTTTAGAGAGAGAAAGCTATAAGGAATCAACTAGAAGGGCACTTGAACTATAGCAAGTGGTTGATTTCCATCTGTGATTTCATCCCCGACTCTTATCCGATTGTATCAAGTAGTGTTCATCACTAAACCGGGCTAAGATATGTTTTCTGTTTAACCCTTCAGCGTTAGAATCTCTAACATGTTTTAGCTTTCTCTGCTATATACTACATTTCTTTATTAATGGACAGTAAAAATTGTTGGCTAAAGTGGTTAGAGAACTCGTTTCTTGTGAGTGGGGTGTTCTTAGAATTCTCTTAGTTACATATTATTTATCAAAACCTTATGGGTAAAACGACGTCGACGATCCGTTTTATAAAATATAGATTATGTATAGATTTTAAATTTTATAGAAGGCAAGATATGTTTTTGCGTCCCTATATATTTTGGATATGGATTGAACATATAATCATACTCTGGATAGGTGAAACTCTTTTCATAGAGAACCCCTTCTGTACCATCCAAGCGTTGTAGATTTGTGATACACGTGCTAAGAACAAGAAGCATACAAGCCATAAATAAGATGGAAAAAAAAATGATCGAGAAAACATTGTTAAACTAGGCCATGTTCGTTTTTGTATCTAAACGTTTCATTTGGATGCTAATATTCAGATATTCGTTAAGACATTATTGCATCAACATTTAGATGTATGCAATATCTATGATATTTAGATTATCTAGATATTTGAGATGAAAAATATGGAATCAATTTAGATATATTATTTTGGATATTATAATCAGTTTATTATTAATTAAGAAAAAAAACCCATGCTCTTTTTTAATCTTTTTAAATATTAGTATATAAATGTTAATAAAAAATCCAAAACAGACTTAATATCTAGTTGTTGCAGATAAATACAAATATTAACTATAAAACGAATAACACCTACATATAATATCTAGTTGTTGTATTTAGATGGTATATCTAGATGATGCATCAAATACAAAAACGAACGTGGCCTTACAGAATTAGTCATGGAGGAGCAGCCGGCAGGTCAAGGTTTAATCACGAATGTAATTGACGTTGGTTATTTTATTCGCCAAATAGACTATCATCAAGATTATCAGAGCTAGTATTTGTGATTCAGATACATAGTTTTGCTCTAAGTGGCGTAAAAAGCCAATTCTTATTCTTAGATTGTTGGCAACAAAACTTTAATTCTAAGACATAAAAGAGTACATAAAGAAAACTAACAACAAGACAAGTAATTATGCTAGTGAAATGGACAGTATAAGGTTCGAAAACGTCAATATAAAGCAATTTGTTCCGTTCTATACAACGCCAATGCTTCGATTGTTTAAGGGAATGTCAGGACGTGAGTGTGGTCAAGAAGTCAAAACTTCAGCAGCAGCCATTGCATAGATCCGATCCGAAGATGTTGCTATTCTGGTTGCAAGTGATATATTGATCATATTATAGATATGCTATTTATTTAACTAAAATCTGATTACAAGCTTATGAGCCATAGAAAGACCCTTAAAACATGATTCAAAAGCGGTTACATAATCCCTCTCTTTACGAGGCTTATTAAGGTACGATCTTAGTAGGAGTCTTCAACTTCTCCAAACTCAAGAAGAAACTGAAAACCATTACAGAATATACAAAAGAAAACGAAGGCCGCCTAATCCATCCGTGGCTGCTGCTGCTGATAATAGATGCGCATAAACACAGCTCTTTGTAGACGGATGAACCAGAATAGAAGTGCCAAATGTTACCTTCCATTGGCATGACACTATTCAATACATTTATATAATTAAGTCTTTTTAGGTAGTTAATACAACGATGGTCGGGTCTATAAAAGCTCGTCCCATCACCATCGTCTTATTAGCTGCTTCTTGTTCAGAAGAGCTTCTTTAAAGATCCGTGCATAACTATGCAAGAATCTTCCAGGTCCTATTCATCTATTGTCATCTCCTCTGAACGACACTCTGCGCTGCAAAACGCTTTCTCTCCTCTGCAACTCATCACCACACAAACATCGTTTAATGCATCTAAATTCCATTACAATATCTAAGTTGTTTAACCCATGATCATTCTACTTTTGTCCGTGCATATACACATTTGTCTGCGAAATAGAGATACTGGAAACGGAACACGCACCTGTACATATATATGTCTTCCCCAACTAGAAGTTTCTTGTTGCAGAAGTTACATACGCTGAGGAAGTTACCCAAAGGAAACATTGAATCCAACTTGGTCTCAATACTCTTCTCTTTGTTATCCTCATCTTTCTCCAACTCATTCTTGTGACACACTAAAACTTGGTCACCGTAAATATGAGTCGTTTTCGGGTTAGGACCATGTGTAATGATACAAGTGTAGTCCTCTGACATCTCCATCTCATCCTCAGATAGACAGCAGGAGAATGCATTGTCTGAACCAATCCCTGGAAAGTATCCTTCTGCGCCGAACTTGGATTGAGACAGAACTCGTGTCTTTGTCGGACAATCATCCGCAGAAAATGTGCCGATCTCGAAGATAACACCATATCTTTCCTTTTCGATCTTCAATGAATTGGTTTCTGGGAACAACTTGCAATGTTTGTCCTTAATCTCAGAAGACTTGATCCTCAAGGCTGGTCCAAATACGACATCTGGTGACAGACCCCGATCATCACCGAGAGAATCCACAAGGCTTAACCTTTAGCAGGGCAACAAGAACAGTTAAGATGAGCAGCGAGTGATGATCTAGGATATCTGAGGAAGAATGGGTCAGCCATTGTAGACAACATCCTGAATTCCAGAGGAGATTTAGGGCTTCTGACAAATTCAGACTCTGAGATGCACTTATCATTCTTCAGACCGATCAAGAGACTCAGAGCCAGTGGGTTAGTGATCGCTTTGTTGTTGTTGTGTCCGACAAGATCAGTTTGCCGATCTACAAACTGAGACATTGTTTGATCCCTATGACGAAACGTTGCTCTTGTTTTCTGCATTTACGGTTAGTGGTTCTTTGATCTGTTTCATAAACAAAAACCTTATTAGAGACTTAATATAACGTTTTGTATTCATACATCTGTTCACATTATAGCGATAAATCAGCATTGGATAAGTGTAAATAAAAAGACTGAAATATCTACAAGGAACCTACGAATGATCATTTCAAGAATATGCCAAAATATTCTATTAAAATAATTTTCTATGAGGAATTGTAGCTTCAAATCAGCGGAGAAATATTTGCAAAGGTCAAAACAATATGATAATTGTAATATTTCGTAAGCCTAAATATATATATTAAACAAAATTGTGAAGTTTATTATTGGATTCTTAAGCAAAACAAAAATCGAGGAAAAAGGCCATGCAAACATTATAGACAAAAATTAAATTGAAATTAATTTTAGAGATGGGTTTCTCACATGCAGGACTGCTCACATGGATCTTGTAATCTTTCAATCGATAATATTGGGAGAAGAAAAATTAATAGAAACAAAACTAAGAAACAGCAGTAAGAACAAAGAGACTTGAGAAATATATTGGAGAAGAAGATATGGAAATTAAAATAGACGGACCCGAGGGGATGCTCGATTCGAATCTTGAGACGGGTCAGGACTCAGGAGCAGGAAGGAATCTAAAGCGCGTGAGAGAATCTGAGTTCTTGAGGTGAAGAGCTCTGTTCTCTCTCTCTCACTCTAGTTCTTGATGAAAGAGAAATAACGAGCTTTTCGAAATTCTTGGCTCTCTTCTCACTCTTTGTTTAAGGTGAATTTGGTCTCAAGAGAAGTAAACAATACTAGAAATGGGTTGACCAGAGGTATTTATTAGATTTCGAGATGAGGTTACAAAGGTGGAGAAGTAAGGAAAAAGCGGACTCGGAGAGCTTTAACCAGAAAAGTACAACTAGCGAAGAGATGTTAAATGCGGACAAAACCCTAATCTAGCCGCTAAGTCTATGTGTGCCGTGTCCTCCTTCTCTCCTTTGCCTCTTTCACCTTTATAGCCTCTGTTGGGATGGGATTTGACCTAATCTCCTTCTCGATTGATTGGGCCTTGGCGGCCGGACTGGCGCGGAGTCTTGCCCAGCTGTCGAGCTGGTCGCTATTCGTTCGTTCCTCGGCTTAGAGTAGTCTGCAGCAAGCCGTGGAGCCGAGTTTGGCTCCTCGGCTGTCGACCGTTTAATGACTCGGCCGGGACTTTTGTTTGATGGGCTTTGATGGATGGGCACAATCCATCCTCAACAGTAAGTCCCCCCCTAGTTTACTGATGAGTCGAGCAATCGACCTTCAGTAAATTTGGTGTTTTTAGTTCGAAGGACAAAAGGCTTCGTCCGAGCAAACAGCTTGAACGGGTGTGACCTCGGTAGGTGGGTGATTGCTACTGTAGACAGAACCGGACCGGTGGAATCGCGAAGTCGATGCCTTGCTGTCGGGAAGCCGAACCGGCGCGCTTGCCGATTACGCGCCAATAGGGCTCAGGCCCATCTAGGCCTTATAAGACCTAATGATGACGCCTTGATCCGAGCGCTCGTCTTTCCTATAAATAGGACTCCCCTCCTTGCTTCTTCTCATTTTCTCCGCAACCTCAAGGTACTTTCTCTCTCTACTTCCTCTCTCTCTCTCTTAATTTCCGTTTAGGCTTTCGTACTTTCCGAGATGTCACCGAATCAACGGTTAACCCGGGAACAAAAAGGGAAGGCGGTGGCGGCTGTTCGGAGCCCGTCGAAAGATCCGACAGACGTCCACCACGAAGCTATGATGGACACGAGGAACATGGATCTGGCCCAGCGCCTCCTTGTCTCGGAAGCCCGGGGAACATTTCGGGATGATGACGATGGTCGAGAGGCGGTCGACACTCGGATTATTCCGATGAGTTTCTACCCAGGGAACATCTTTACCGAAGATGGTCCATTGGAGGTCAGGAGGATACGACCTTCAGACGTCGAGGGACAGGACTGGCCGAACGTTGAGAGCACGAAATCTACCGTTAGTTCGGTCCAGGACATTCTCCGAGGTCTCGTCGGCGCCGCGGGATTCGTTTATTATCCGGGACCGAGCAAAGACCATGGTCTCCTCCTAAGGGCTACCAGTGCGTCTACAAATCATACTTTCAGGACGAGACGCGGCTTTGGTTTCCGATTCCTCGGATTGTTACCGCTTATGCTTTTGGGAGTCGCTCTGAGTCAGTTGATGAACGGCTCGATCCGATTGATGATCGTCTGTCGGTACTCGCGGCAAGCGTCGTTGAGTGTTCGGTCATTCGAGGAGTTGACTTCGAGTATCGATTGCAGGCGGGTTGGTTTCGGCGAGGATCGTCCGAACTATTCGGGTTACGGGATACCCATCCAAAACAACCGATTGGCAGCCTCGTACTTCTCACGTGAAATCTAATAGGTGGCGTTCGAGGAACCGCCGGAACTAATATCGCGTTCTTTGGAACGCCGATATGGGTACAACACGATGACTTGTCAATGGCGTAATGTTTGCTTGTCTAAAATTTTTCCCCTTTTTTTGCATTCATTCACCCGAACATCGCTACATACCCGAAGATTGGAAGCAGAGTGCTCAGATAATAGCGTTGCGGAGACAAGATCATTGGAAGAACTTTTCCCGCGAAAGGATCAGGGAATCTATCAGTCGGATCGTTGGTCGTAAGTATCTTCCCCTTCTCTTTTCCTCCGAGTGAAAACCGAAGATTCGGAAAGTTCTCATTTCTTCTTTGTGCAGAAAATTGGACTTGACCTCCGTTCCTTACATCAACAAGCGCGGATCAAGAAGAGGTTGGCTATTCTCGAGCCGAGCAAAGGAAATCATCGAGCAGGCGATGAGAGGTGCCTGATCTCAGCCTGATCGTGGCTCCCAGGGTCGGTCCTAAGGAGGGTGCTAAGAGTGAAGAGAACGGGGCCGAGAGAGATGTCGCTGCTTCTGTCGCGACGAGACAAACGCCGTCTGGCGGTCTTGCCCAAAGAAGGCTAAATAGAAAAGGTCTCCAGCAATAGGGAAAATGTCGAACAAGCGCGCATCGATCGATCCCAGTAAGAAGGATAGGAAGAGAGGAGAGGTCGGACACGGGATCCGGGCATCGGGTGGTGGCGAAGCAGCTCGCTGAACTCTCCTGCTGGCCGATGCTCGAAGAGGAAGAAGCGAAAGAAGAAAAACTGGGCAAACCTCGTTCTTCTTCCGTTTTGGAGGAGGAACTCAGACTTAGCTCCTGTGATCGTCTCGAGGTCAGAGCTCGACGATGTTGAGAATCAGACCGTGGCCTCGAGGATTGGGCCGGGGAGGGCGCGACCGTCTGCCTGAGGTCACCATCGAGTTCGGGAGGGATCCGAGACTCGTGTGCGGTCGTCCGAGAGAAACTCCCGGGGCAGATTGCGTTGAGTTTGGGCGACTCATTGACCTTCTATCGAAGAACGCGCCTGGTGCAACTGATTAAAGGAGGGCCCGACAGGCTGCCTCCAGTGGGAGATCGTCTATGGAGGCGAATACGAACCTGCTTGCTGCGTCGGTGAAGGTATGTGAGTTCGCATTTTTTTGTTACTTCCTGGTCGGGGATGATCATAAATTTCTCCTCCTTTTGTTTTGCTTGAGTAGAGCCAGGGTGACTGGAGCGTCTTGGTGAAATATGACAGCTGGAAGCGGGCCCAAGAGCAGCTTTGAAGGTGAGGAGGAGAAGAGCTAAGGCTGCTCATGAGGAAGCTCTCGAGGTGCGGTCGCGACAAGGAGGCAGCGATTGTCAGGGAAAGACCACGAGGCAGAGGTTTAGCGAGGCGAGGACCGCCGATGCTGCTGACTTGCAGATGTGCAAGGAGTCAATGAAGGATCTCGGCTTGGACGGTAGGAAAGAGAAGGAGGGGCTCGAGAGAGAAAAGGCC
>JAEACV010000684.1:0-17956 GCA_016432835.1 Brassica nigra
ATAAATAAGATTAGCGGAGAAAGCCGAAGTAAACCCGACTTTCCTTGAAGGTCAGTTCTCTCGTTGCCACAAATCGGGAAAGTTCAATAGATAAAATAAAGTTGAAATATTTGCCGAAGGCGTTTTATTAGATAAAGAGCAGTACAAGGATTCTCCGAAGAAGCAAAGAGATTTCGCGATTAATGAAAAGATAGAGTTGCAGGCAGCCAGCGTCTAGCCTTGCTCCGCTAGTCTAACCACCTAAACCCTAGTTCTTCTAAGCTAGCAGGATGCTCTAAGTCTAATTCTCGGATTTTCAGGATGCCCCTCCTCTGCTCTTGCTCTCCTTATATACCCTCCTGGTCGGTTGCCTTAGGATGATGGGCCTGCGCTTTACCCAGAAGCTTATCTCTTCGGAAATGTTCCATTTTCGTCGGTCTTCGTAATCATCCCCTCGAGTTTTCCGCTATCTTTCGGTGACTTGATGTTTATCCGATGTTTGAAATCCGGATAAACCCGTCATATAACGATTGGGCCTGAATTCTGAAAAATCGTAAATGAACATGCGTGGACTTGTCTTAAGTCGTTAAGCGTTTTATCTGATTTCGGAAAGATGATCTTTCGGAGAATAAACCCATTATAACTTGGTGATGTTCATTAACCCGTCGATATCTTCTCGAGAAATCAATCCCTTTAGTTTCTCGGCGTAAACCGAGGGCCGATTCCAGCGAATCGAAAGATGTTATTCCGTATGATTGTCGCTACGATGATTGATCCGGCAATCGAGATGGGATCAGACCGAACCGATGGGACGAGACAAGAGGCGAGACCGTCGACCGTCGCCAGGCGAGGTACGCCGGTATGAGCGGCCAGCGTGGCCAGATTACGCCAGCGCCAGGCGAGGGTACGCGGCTAAAACCAACCCGTCTTGACGAGGTACGCCCGGCGCCAAGGCCAGCCCGTCGACAGGTGCGTAGGAGAGCCAACCCGTCGCGGCGAATTAGCCCGGAGCCAGGCAGTGCTGCCGGCCAGCGTCCGCGAATTACGCCCGGTATTAGAGCCAGCCAGCGTGGCCAGATTGCGCGGCCAGGCGAATGCGCCCCGGCGCCGAACTTGCCAGTCACGGTATTGCCGCCCGGCGCCAGGCGAGTACTGCGGCACCATGCGAGTGCCGCTGGCGCCAAAGCCGGCCAGCGTGGCAGGTGCCGCCCGGTGCAAGCCGGCCCGCCTGTGAGTTCCGCGTATGGGCGGGAGTGCCTGGCGAGTGCGCCCGTATCAGGCGGCCAGCGTGAGGAGTGTGCCCGGTAGGCGAAGTGCGCCGAATCCAGGCCAGCCCGTCGACGGATGCCACGGTACCGGGCCAACCGTGCGGCCAGTGCGCCCGGCATCGAGCCAGCCTGCGGCCAGTTGCCACCTGCGCCAGGCGAGATGCGCTGGCATAGAGCGGCCAGCGTCACGGGTGCCCCGGCCGTATGAGCAATGCAGCAGGTGCTGCGGCGCGAGTGCGGCCAGCGTCCTGGTGCCGCCCGGTGCCAGGCGGCCCACAGCGTCATAGTGCCGCCCGGCTCAGAATAAGTGCGCCCGGCATGAGCCAGCCAGCGTGGCGAGGTGCCATGCGGCGCCAAACGGCCAGCGTCCGCAGTGCGCCGGCCAGCGTCGAGTGCCAGGCGCTAGATGGAATGCCGCCCGGCCTGGACCAGCCAGCGTGGCAGTGCCGCCGGCGCCAGGCCCGGCCCAGCGGCAGATTGCGGCGCGCCAGGTCAGTGCCGCCCGCGCCAGGCAGCCAGCAGCGGCGAATTGCGCCGGTATGGTCAGTGCCGCCCGGTAGGCGGCCCAGCGTCCGCGAGGTGCCGCCCGGCGCCAGTCGAGTGCGCCGGTCGCCAGGCCATCGCCGTCCGTGGAGTTTTCCGTTGTTTGATCTCTTTCCCGTTAATTAATTCGTCGCGGGAATTCTTCGAGTTTGGAAGGATCTTTAGCCGTAGATTCGAGATAACCGTTTTGACCCCAACAGTTAGCCCCAGCTCGTAAGATCGGGAGGCGATTTTGCGGGCGAGTTTTAATTTTTGAAAATCGAAATTTTTGGCTAAGGATTTTCTGAGGAGGAATGTCTTCACCTCCCTTTTTCTTATAAATAGCCAGCCTTCCTTCTCATTCTTCACATCTTTTCAAATTCTCTCTTCTTCTCTCTCTAAGAAGAAAATGTCTTCATCCCAAGTTGAAAAGAATGATTCTGATGTTGAGATGGGTGAGGCCGTAAACTCCGTCGGTTCGGTCAGCCAAGCTCCGGCCGTTCAGGCCGTTCGGAGCTACTCCGTCCCTCATTGATGGGTTTGATTCTTTCAAGGCTAAGCTATCGGCGTAGTGCTGCGAAGGCTCAAAGCGGGCGAGACAGGCGGCCGATGTTCCTTCAGCGGCTCCAACTCCTTTGCCTGCTCCTGGGTTCCCAGCCCGAAGTCCCATCCGATGCCCTCCCGTCTCTGAGAAGGGTTATTGTTCCTGAACAGACTCTTGATGTTCAGATCCATCCATCGGGTTCTTTTCTGCTCGATCGTGATCTCGGAAGAAGGGCGATAGAATCTGCACCTCTTCGGCGAAGAGGAACTTCTTAGGACTGCCAGCGGCTGGTGCAGCGCCGTTGCCCAAGGAAGGGCAAGGAGCTGGCCTGGCGTCGGGCGAAAAAAGCGAGTCGCGAAGAAGCGAGAAAGCGAACTCTCGAGCCGTTGGCGTCATCGTTCAAGGTTCGATTTTAATTTGTCTAATTCTTGCACGTTTTTTTTTACGATGATACTTACTCCTTCCTGCGGGCAGTTTGTGTAGCTGATTGGCGGAATGCTTGGCGAGTCGCGGGTCGGAAGTCATTCGTCTATCGAAGGAACTGGAGTCGTCGCGGAAGGCGATACTAAGGCTGCATTGCGGGACTGTCGAGGACACCATGCTGCCCAGGCGTCCACGAGGTTAAGTATCAGCGATCTTGGTAGCGACAGGAAGACGCGAGTTCGTTACTCAAGGTGAAGAAGAAGAGGAGTAAATCCTCGGAAGTCCGCCGTCTTGAGGAGAAGGTTCAGGCTCGAGGAGATGAGCGCCGTAGATCCTCGGAGGTTGCCGATGCCAGCGGCGACTTCTTTGGTCGTCGGCGAGGATGACAATCCTGTTTGAGTCCTTGATAGCCATCCGCAAAGAGGACTTGGCTTTAGCGGGGATCGAAGGGAGTTTGAATGAGCTCGAGTTGCTTGAGTGCGAGGCCCGTCTTTGGATTGGAGGAAGCAGATTATCGTCTGTAAAGGAGAGTGAAACCACAGGAGATTTGATTCAATCCTTGCGGCCTGCAAGCCGAATGCACCCTTGCTCCGACCTCCGAAGACTCAGAAGATCAGGGCGCATGCGGAAGAAGTCGCGAGGTTAGGCCGGGCGAAGGTAATGGCGATCTTGCGGGAGGCGGGCGGGCTATCCCATCGCGAGTGAGGATGAAGATGGCGGCTCACAGGGCGTCTAGGTTTATCAATCCCTTCTGGGATTTCGTTTTTATGTGTTTGGCTGTTAAGAGGCCATGATGTATTACGGGACTGGCGTTGGTGGCGAATCCTGCCCTCTTTTGGGGTTTTGTTTGAATTTGGCAGATCTCAATCTATGAAGCGTTTTCGATTATTTATGAACTTCAGTTTTTGAAGTATGAGAAGAGGTGTGAGTTGTCGTCTCATTCCTAGTTCCCGATGATCACCGTACCTATTGTGCATAAAGCGAGATTTTCGCGGTTTACCGATTCTGTGAAAAATTCGTAAAGCGAATAGGCTTAAGTGAAGAGACAAATTTTTGGATCTCGTATACCATACTATGTCTGTGAGATGTCAAGATCCAGCGTGGCTGGGTTTAGGGCAAGACCTAGGTTTACTCTCGGTGAGGCTTTGCGATGACAAATCGGCTTCGTTTTGCTTGTTTGCGATTTTAACCTGACTCGTACTTTTAAAATCCATGGTGTTGTCGGCTTATATGATTTGTTTGAGTGAGTCGAGCTACTTCCTTCTGAAGAGCTAGACCAAAATTTTGGATTTCTTGTATAGCGGCGCTATGTTTATCCTTGTCGGATGTAAGAGAGCCTACCCCGAAGAAGCGGCTATTTATGTTTAGGGCGTTAGAGTTAGTTTGTTGTGATCAGCAACAACGAAATGATACCGTTTGAGTGCGTTTGTATGTTCAGAGGCGAAGATTTCGTCTGCAATGTTTTCGCGGAAAAGAATGTCCTTCAAGCGTTAGCGGCGTCTGCATGCTGAAGGTTGATTTTTCCTTATGCGCATCTCGTGTTGAAGCGCTTGCGGGCTTTGGGGATGTCTTTTCGAATGTTAGCAGCCAGAAAACTGTTGTTTCCGTTTGGACGGGACCAAGAGTCAGCGTAAGTTTGACCGAGGAGAAGCGTCTACATTCACGGTGCCGTGAAGTGTTGGCCATCGGGATTTTTTTTGGATGTGATAATTGCTTAGTGGATACTAGATCCGTTGTTGTGGCGTTTGGCGATTTTGAAAAAGTCGTGAAAAGTTTGAAAATTTTAGAGTCTTGAAATTTGTGGGAGTATCTGATATACGTACCCACTCCCCCTTTTAAATTGGGGGATAGCTGAATCCGCCGGTTGGCGAGTTGCCTCGATACCCTTGTCTAGGGATCAAGCCATCTTGTAGTTCTTTTGTACCACGTTTTATCGTTTAGTGGTAGTATTTTTGAGGTGCATCGCATTCAAGTTCTCGGGATTTTGGCGTCTTGCATGTTTGCGATTTGGTATGAACCTGGTCGGACTACTTTTATGACTTTATGCGGTCCTTCCCGGTTTGCTCCCAATTTTCCTGCGTTTAGTTCGGGTGTTTTGGAAGACTTTCGTAAGACTAAATCGCCTTCTTTGAACCTCGCGATGGCGTGCGTTTGAGTTGTAGTACCTTGCGGCGGCGTGCTGGTAATTCTGGATTGAATGAGTGCCTGGTCGCGGCGTTCATTGATGAGATCGAGATTGTCCAGCATCATAGCGTCGTTTAAATCCTCTCTTCGGGGAGGAATCTTCTCCGTACTCGGGAATTCTACTTCCGGGGATCATACATTCCGTTCCGTAGCGAGTGAATGGAGTTTCACCGTAGCCGTCTTGGGGTTGTGCGATCGCGACCAAAGAACTCCTTGAGCTCCTCTGCCCATCGCCCTTCTTGGCGTCTGGCGTTTCTTGAGTCCGTCAGGGCGGTTTTGTTGATGGTTTCTGCCTGTCCGTTGCATTGCGGATATCTGGGAGTTGACTTTGTAAGTCGTTATTTTCCATTTTAGCAGAATGCTTGAATCGGCAGAGATAAATTGAGATCCATTATCATTACGATTTGTCGGGACCCCATGTCTAGTTATGATATGTTTCAGGCGAAGTTCTCGACTTGTGTGTCTTTGATACTTGCGTAGGATTCTGCTTCTACCCATTTGGAAAAGAAATCCGTGGGACTAGGAGGAAGCGCTTTTGTTTTGATGGGTGCATAGGTCGGCGATGTCCATGGACCATCGCATGAAAGGATAGGGGGCGAGATTGAGGAGAGGATCTCCGGCGGGTTGATGGATTGTTGGAGCATGCCTTTGGCATTTCTGCGCCTTCGGGCGAACTTCTGCAGTCTTTTACCATGGTTGGCCAATAATAACCGTGGCGTTTGATTTTGACGCGAGATCTTCCGCCAGAATGATTTCCGCATGATCCAGAATGGACCTCCTCCATGATTCTTCGCCCTTTCCCCTTCTGCATGTCATGAGAGGACCAGAGAAACACCACTTATAAATTTCTCCCTCTATCGTGGCGTACCGTGCGGCAGGTTTTCACTTCTGAGCAGCCCATTTTGGCGGGTAAGGTTCCATTCCGCGATATAGGCTCGGATTGGTTCTATCAAGGGCTGTCGCAGCCATACCGGTTGGGTTCACATCGCTTCCGGTTGATCCTCGACTTCTTCCACATCTTCAATCTCGTCCGGATTAGATTGGCGACCACTGGTGGTCGATGCTTGGATGCTCGATGAATTCGACCGGGATTACTCTTTGGAGCCCTGGATCTGAGCTTGGCGAGGGCAGCCAAAGGCGTCGGCCTGGGCGTTTTCGGCGAGGAATTCTGGTCAGAGGAACTGGTGAAATTCGAGCCAGTTCTTGGGCGAGTTTTAGATATCGTCCATCCTTTCGTCTCTTGCCTCATATTCTCCGCTGTATTGATTGGCGACTAACTGAGAATCGCGGTAAGCGTGAATATTACGGATTTTAACCCATGGGCCAGCCGCAAGCCTGCGGCGAGTGCTTCGTATTCTGCCTCATTGTTTGAAGCATGAAAAGCCAATCGGAAAGACTGTTCTAGGATTTCCCGTTAGGAAGGTGAGTCGTATTCGATTCGGATCCTTGTTTGGATGAAGATCGTCGGCGTGGAGAACCCAAGTTGAGTTTGGTTCCTCGTTAGTCATGCTTCTAGTGGGTAACTCTACCAAGAAATCCGCAAGTACTTGGGACTTTGCACATGTCCTTGCGATATTCGGCGTCGTATTCACTCAGTTCGATTGCCCATTTTGCGAGCCTACGGATTGACTCGGACTATGCAGGATTATCCGCGGCGGGAGCGTGGTGAGAACCACTATAGTATGAGACTGGAAATATGGTCTTAGTTTTCTTGCGAGGTTATGGCGAATGCTAATTTTCCATTAGCGGGTATCGAGTTTCGCATCCAGTAGCGTCTTGCTACGTAAAAGATTGGCTTTTGTTAGCGCGTTCTTCTCGTATCAAGGCGCCACTGACTGCCGTTCGCGGAAACTGCGATATAGAGGAAAAGAGTTCACCTTCCACGGTTTCGCGAGGACTGGTGGAGTGGCCAGGTAATGTTTCAACTGTTGGAAAGCTTTTCACATTGCTCGGACCATTCGAACTTCTTGTTTCCCTTCAATGTTTAGTAAAGCGGTAGGCACTTATCCGTGGAGCGAGATGAAGCGGTTCAAAGCGACTCTTCGGTTAGCCTCTGGACTTCGCTTGGTTCTCGGGAGGCCATCTCTATCAGTCGTCGATTTGTTTAGGGTTGGCCTCGATTCAGCGATCGTTCACGAGGTATCGAGGAATTCTCGATGCCACAGCGAATCTACATTTCGCGGGTTGAGTTTCATGTTATGCTGGTTGAGTCGTGCAAAACATTCCTCTAGGTGGGCTATATGATGCGTGTTTGTCAAGAGACTTTACGAGCATATCATCGATGTATACTTCCATAGTTTTCGAGTTGCTCGGCAAACATTTTGTTGGCGAATTGCTGATATATTGCACCAGCGTTTTAAGACCGAAAGGCATTACCTTGTAGCAATGCGTTCAGCGGTCTGTGATGAATGCAGTTTTTAGCGGTCGTCGGGTTCATCATGATCTGATTGTATCCGGAAAAGCGTCCATGAATGACAGAAGCTTGTTTCCAGCGGTTGCCGACCAGTCGGTCGATGTGTGAAAGCGGAAGCAATCCTTTGGACAGGCTTTATTCAGATCCGTGAAATCGACACAGACTTCGCCACTTGCCGTTCTTCTTTTTACCACGACAGGGTTGGCAAGCCAGTCGGATACCTGACTTCTGTTATCGACCCTACTTTGAGGAGTCTTCGACTTCCTCGTTGACTCGCGTAGCGCTCAGGTCCCAGCTTTCGTCTCTTTTGCTTCTGGGTTTGTGAGTGGTCGATGTTAAGTTAAGTGACATGTTACGCTAATGTCGAATTCGGGCATGTCCTCCGCAGCCGAGCGTACTGAGGTTCTTTTGAGGCATGCGATGAGCTCTGCCTTTATCGGTTCAGCGGAGATTGGCTCGATTTGTACCGTTCGGGGAAGGAATCGTCGAGGCAGATTGAGACCACTGGTTCGCAGGTTGGTTCACGCTTCCCTTCCAGGGCCTCAGCTCTTTGGGACTGCCAGGAATTTTCTGGCGAATCGTGAATCGTTTGCTTTTCGAGAGGTCGATTTGAATTTTCGTTTTAGTTGGTAGCGAGGTAGATTTGTGCTGCTCGTGACTACCATGTATTGTTTGACCCGAAAGTGTCGGGAACTTGAGGCAT
Organism: Brassica nigra; assembly: GCA_016432835.1. Classification (NCBI taxonomy): domain Eukaryota; kingdom Viridiplantae; phylum Streptophyta; class Magnoliopsida; order Brassicales; family Brassicaceae; genus Brassica; species Brassica nigra. Next base: position 8,037 of record JAEACV010000684.1, read on the forward strand.
AGGTGGAATGTCGATGGGATCGCTCTCATGGAGTTTAGCCAGGGTGTTCCAACTATCGCGTTGTATGATGTTGGACCATCGATCACCAGAAATTCCACGTTTTTTGGTGGCTCCGGCTCTGACTGAGAGGTCAGTCGAACGAGGGTCATAACTTGAGAGTCCGAATACTGGGCTGGGGTCATCTGTAAGGATGCTTAGATCGGCGCCCATCCTCGAGGTGCTTTTATAGATAATATTAGCCGAGCACCGGTGTCGACTAATACCCTTGCTACGTCAATACCTGGATCGTAAGTTCTATTACGAGGAGATTGTTGTGAGGTTTGGCTATACTAGCGTTGCTCGATCCTCGAAAGATCGATGTTGCGGACGGCGAAGTAGCCATACTGAACCGATCGATTGGTGGTTTTGAGTTAGAGAATCCGTCCCCCCTCCTTCGCCAAACTGTAGGAACCGAAATTCACACCGTCAATTTCGATATATAAGATTAGGAGGAAAGCCAAGTAAACCCGACTTTCCTTGAAGGTCGGATTCTCGTTGCCACCGCGAAATCGGGAAAGTTCAATAGATAAAAATAAGAGTTGAAATATTTGCCGAAGCGTTTTATTAGATAAGAGCGAGTACAAGGATTCTCCGAAGACAAAGAGATTTGCGATTTAAAGAAAAGATAGAGTTGCAGGCAGCCAAGCGTCCTAAGCCTTGCTCGCTAGTCTAACCACCTAAACCCTAGTTCTTCTAAGCTAGCAGGATGCTCTAAGTCTAATTCTCGGATTTTCAGGATGCCCTTCTCCTCTGCTGCTCTCCTTATATACCCACTCCTAGGTCAGTTTGCCTTAGGATGATGGGCCTCACCTTTGGGCCCAAGCTTATCTCTTCGAAATGTTCCATTTCGTCGGTCTTAAATAATCATCCTCGAGTTTTCGCTATCTTTGGTGACTTGATGTTTATCCGATGTTTGGAAATCGGATAAACCGTCATAGCCTGATTGGGCCTGAATTCTGAAAAATCGTAAGTAAGTGCGTGGACTTGTCTTAAGTCGTTAAGCGTTTTATCGATTTCGGAAAGATGATCTTTCTCGGAGAATAAACCGTATAGCTTAAAGGGTCGATGTTCAAGTTAACCGATCGATATCTTCTACGAGAAATCCAATCCCTCTAGTTTCTCGTAAAACATCGAGGGCGATTCCAACGAATCGAAGATGTTTATTCCGTAGCCTTGATTGTCCCAAACTCCGCGATGATTGATCAAACAAGTCAAGATGGGATCAGACCAAACCGATGGGACCAAGACCAGGGCGAGGGCGTCGACCGTCGCCAGGCGAGTGCGCCCGGCGTAGGCGTCCATGGCCAGTGCCGCCGGCGCCAGGCAGAATGCCGCCCGGTATGAGCCAGCCCGTCGCGACGGTGCGCCGGCGCCAGCCAGCCCGTGCGGCAGGTGCCGCCCGCGCCAGGCTGGCGGCATCACGGTGCCGCCGGCAGAAGCCAGCCAGCGTGGCAGGTGCTGCCGGCGCCAGGCGAGTGCCGCGGCATAGGCCAGCCGTCGCGGCGAGTGCCGCCCGGCATCAGGCGGAGTACCGCCCGGCGCAAGGTCAGTGCCGCGGCGCCAGGCCAGCCAGCGTGGGTGCCACGGCGCCAGGCGAGGTACGCCCGGCGCCAGGCGGCCAGCGTCCGGTGCCGCCGGCGCCAGGTCGGTGCCGCCCGGCGCAGGCCAGCCAGCGTGGCAGTGCCGCGGCGCCAGGCGAGGTGCCGCGGCATCAGGCGACCGTCGCGGCAGTGCCGCGGCAGGTCGGTGCCACGGCGCCGGCTACCAGCGGCGGATTGCCGCCCGGCGCCAGGTCGGGTCGCCCGGCGCCAGGCGTCCGCGTCCACGGATGCCGCGGCGCTAGGTCGGTGCGCCCGGTCGCCAGGCCATCTCGCCGTCCGTGGGTTTTCCGTTGTTTGATCTCTTTCCCGTTAGTCGCCGTCGGGAATTCTTCGAGTTTGGAAGGATCTTTGGCGTAGATTTCGAGATAACCGTTTTGACCCAACAATCGCCAAACACTCTTAGTCCCTGCATAAATTTAAGATCAATAAATATACATATATACAGATTCAAAATACGGTTAATAAGTTCAAGGGAAAAACCTCGTTGATCCGGGAACCCTCGGTAAAACCGTTGCTTCTCCTCATCCTCCAACGACTCGTCGATGTGAACTCTGGAGGAAGGCGTCAAAGAAATTGTTGGGAGTGGAAAATCGCTGGCTCCGCCTTTTCCGTTGGAGCGAAACTAGGGTTTTCCCGAGCGGTGAAGGGTCTTCGAACCTTCCCCACAGTCGATTTCTTTCCCTTCACGAGATCTCTGTCGTCTCCGGTAGGAGCCGATAACCGGTTCGGCATCGCAAGTCGGGACAGGTCTCGGGACGGTAAACTTTACCGTCTCGAATCCGTCAAAGGTGAAAGAGTTCCAGAAAAGCGGCTTTTGCGAAGGAGATCCCTCTTGAAAAACATCACCATCGCGTATCGCAACAATCCCGTTCACTACAAGCTAAACTTTTTATTAAAACTTCGCACTTCGGAATGGTGAAATAGACAACAAGTTTTATCATATTACCTCGGTTGAAGTTCCATGCGTCGGAAATAGATGGAGGCAGCTCTCCTCGGCGGACTTCGCCGTCCGTGGAGGTTTTCCGTTGTTTGATCTCTTTCCCGTTAATTATTTCGTCGCGGGAATTCTTCGAGTTTGGAAGGATCTTTAGCGTAGATTTCGAGATAACCGTTTTGACCCCAACAATGCGCCAAACACTCTTAGTCCCTGCATAAATTTAAGATCAATAAATATACATATATACAGATTCAAAAATACGGTTAATAAGTTCAAGGGCAAAACCTCGTTGATCCGTGGAACCCTCGGTAAAACCCATTGCTTCTCCTCATCCTCCAGCGACTCGTCGATGCGAACTCTGGAGGAAGGCCGTCAAAGAAATTGTTGGGGAGTGGAAAATCGCTGGCTCCGCCTTTTTCCGTTGGACGAAACTAGGGTTTTCCCGAGCGGTGAAGGTCTTCGAACCTTCCCCACGATCGATTTCTTTCCCTTCGAGATCTCTGTCGTCTCGGTAGGAGCCGATAACGGTTCGGCATAAGTCGGGACAGGGTCTCGGGACCGGTAAAGCTTTACGGCGTCGAATCCGTCAAGGGTGAAAGAGTTCCAGAAAAGCGGCTTTTGCGAAGGAGATCCCTCTTGACAAAAACATCACCATGCGTTATGCGCAACAATCCCGTTCACTACAAGCTAAACTTTTTCATTAAAACTTCGCACTTCGGAATGGTGAAATAGACAACAAGTTTTATCATATTACCTCGGTTGAAGTTCCATGCGTGCGAAATAGATGGAGGCAGCTCTCCTCGCGGACTCACATCCCGGACATAGAAGCGCTCCTGCCACAACTTAGGGTTGAAGTAGTCCCTGAATTATGGTCATATCCTTCTTTGGCACCATGGTGTCGTAACCATCGCTCCCGTTGGCGAGTGCTCCAAAGACCTTCGAAATCAGCGGGACTAAGATCGATCTCGAGCTCATAACTGCGATCAACCGCCAAGCCAACTCTCTAAGGCAGAAACACTGAGCTGGCTGATCGAAGTTGAGGCTGACGAGCGCCACGAACAATGGTACCGAGGCGGGAACCACATGCGGCGATGCGTAAGGAAGGCCTCGTAGCATGTAAAGAAACCTTCAGGATTCCTCGCACTCTCATTGCCGATAGGAATTGAATTTAACTCCATCAGGAATCTGGTAAAATCGAAGAGTCCGAGATATTTCGTGAAACCAAGCTCGGCGTAAAGGAAGCACCGGCAGCCTCGAAGGTCTCTTGAACAGGGACATCTGGCAGAGGTGGAGCCGAGCCCACAAGAGCTTCGGTATCTGGCGTTCTTCGCCTCCTCATCGACTAACTCTTCTTGCTTCGGTTCACCGTCCGTGGGCAGGAGAGTCATCCGAGGATGAATGGAAAGAAGAATTTCTCGGAAGATCTTGAAGACATTGTTCTTAAAGAAAAAGAAAAGAGAAAGGATTCTTGAGAGATATGAATTTTTATGATGAAGTAAGAATGAATGAGATTTCTTACTCCATCCTTATAAAGGAGGTCAAATCACAATTTATCCCGACTTTGAAAGCGATTACGTCTCTACACCTTCCCATACGGCTATACAAACTAGGACCCAAAAGCACTACGGTTCCTAGCTAGGGGAGCTAACTGTTAGGGTCAAAATCGGTCAACGACGAAATCGTCACCGAAAGTCCTCGGAAGAAAACTAAGTGGCGATCGAAACCGAGCGGTCGTCACTCGACGAACTTACGGGGAAGGCACGAGCGGACCGTGAGCCCCAAAATCGGCGAAGGCAGAAACAGCGGCATCGGCGGACGGGACATAGCGCGGTAGAACGCTGGCGCCCGGCGGCAGACCGACCACGCCATGGCGCCGGCGGCGAACCGACCGCCACGCCTGGCGCCGGCGGACCGCCCGGCGCTGGCGCCGGCGGAACCGAACCCGCGCGCGGCGCCAGCGGCAGAAACGGCGCCCTGGCGCCGGCGGCGAGCGCTGGCACCAGCGGCAAGCTCGTCCTCTCCGTCTGGCGCCGCGGCAGGGTCTGGCGCCCATCCGTGCAGTCGTTTATCTCGGCAACGGCAACATCTTGGTCCCTTAAACCCATGTTGGATTTTAGAAACACGACGATTCTTCCGCAAAGCTTTCGATTATTTAACAAAGTTCATATTTTAAAATCTAAGTTGAAGCCTCATTACTCAAACCCTCGAACCGCGGAAGTCTACGAATCCAAGTCCATCTCGATCCGATACTCGAGAAATCTCGAAGACCATAAAAGGTTCGAATGATGAATGGATTTCGATTCATCGTATAAAGCGATCACGGTTATTCTAAACACCATTCATCTCGACTATCAGGAATTGGGATTCCCGAAATGCCAAACCGAAGACTATTTTCTCGAAAACCATAAAAACGCCTAAAAAGCCCGACATGACCAAAACGGCCCACTTACGATTTTCCGAAAAGGAAGGATAACTATGACGGTTTATCCTTATCCTCACATAAGAGATAAATGTCAACTTTCCAGAAGATAAATGTCAAGTTTTCCAAAGATAAATGTCAAGTTTCGATAAACCGCGAAGGCGGACGAAAATGGAAAAAGCCCGATTCAGCCCGAAGGAAGATAGACCGTCTTAAGAAAAGTATATAAGGAGAGCTTTGGGCGAGGAGCAAATCATCACAAAAATTTCCAGAGCAATTTAGCACTTAGAGCAAATTCAGCATTTCTTTTCTGTTTTCACTAGCGAGCTGCGACTCAACTAGGTTAGATTTAGGCGGCCGGACTAGCGGACTTTTCGACAGCTCTTGTAGCCGATTTCTTTACCTGTTGTTCACGCTCAAACGCGAATTCGGAAATAAGATCTCTTTCGCTCTATTTTTACGATTTTTATTTTACAACTTAAATTCGCATTGATAGTGTCGTGTGTGGCCCAACAGATATTCGGGACCTTCAGGGAAGGTTAAGTTTACTTGGATTTCCTCCAAATCAAACGAAAACTCAACAGTGTGAATTTCGGTTCCCACACCGACATGACACAGTCGATATCGATCGACATGAACCAAACAATAGCGATCGACGAAGGCGACTCAACATCGATCGATATGCATCACGGTCATGTATATCGCTCTAACTTTTTCGATATCAGTATATTAAAATTTTTGCCTATGCCTTCACCGGACTGGTTATACACTGAGGACAGTGTATCATTTAAATCTGGGGGGATGATTACTGATGCTGTTTACCTTTTGACTTCATCTAAAAATGTTTTCAAAATGGTTTTTATTGAGTCAAGAAAGGGAATGATATTTTAAATTTTCACTTTTTATCTTACCAATCTTTTAGGCACCATTCTTAGATTTGTTGATGCAGAATGTACTATAGATGCTAAAGTTGATCACCTATCAGCTATGACAACGCTTTCATTGATTGTCTGGAGGAACCAAAGCTGATTTCCAACCTAACCTGACATTCTCTGCTTATCTTGGGGCTTGGTATACATGGGATCAGATGCTTCAAACAAGTCTAGAAGGTAAAGCCTTGTGTAGATAGTTTTATCACCCTCTCTCTCTCATTTTCGAATTTAGATTTAATTTTATTCAGTTCAAAAAAAAAATCGAAAATTAGCTTAAATATATGTTCTAGGACTAGTTAGTTATTACTTAGGAAGGAATTCGAACAAGGCTTGGCGGTTACCCCCCTCAAGACTTGATTCATAAGAATTCTATAGGTAAATGATTCGAACAGGACTTGGTGGTTACCGCCTTCAAGACTTGCTTCGCAATGAATCCTAGGATATATGTCAAAAAGAAGTGAACAGGACTTGGTGGCTGCAACCATTAAGGCTTGATTCATGGAAGCCTGTCCAATCTTGGTCAATGTCTTGCAAATGAAAGCAGACTTGACTAGGAGAGAAATAATAGAGAGAGAGAGGATAGGAACTAATTTTTGCCTGCAGGTCCAGATACTTGTTTGAGCAACCTTGCATCCTGTGATCGATACTCCCAAGGTAAAGCCTGCACTTTTATTTTTATGTACAGAAATGAAATCAGTAGAGGGGTTAGTCAGACATGATAGCTAAGTTGTTGGCTAGATGATCAAGGTTGTTTAATTAGGATATTGCATAATGTGCTTCTGTGATTGACAGATTCTTAGAAGTGGTTTGCAACAAAGTAGAGGTTATGATTCTAAGTTTGAATTTGATTTAGTCCCTGCTTTTAAAACTTCTTTCATAAAGACTGCCTGTGTGTTTGCTTGAGGACAAGCAAAAGGTTAGGTCTGGGGGAGTTGATATACCATGGATTTTACCCGTTTTTACCCATGGTATATGAGTGTTTTTACTACTATTATCTATGTTTTGGAGTCTATTAGGTATGTTTTCAGGTTCAGGAGCATGGAGAAAAGTGATGTTTTAGGTGCCTTTTTGGAGCTAAAAGAAGAGTTCACCCGTGATCAAGACCAGAGGTCGACATCCAGAGTTACACATCGATCGATGCACACTCTGTGCTATCGATCGACACACATTTGCCGAAGGACGATACATCGAGACCATAATCGATCGATGTACACCATGTACTATCGATCGATATCGAAGCGGCAAAAGACAAGTTGGACCTGGCCGAACTTGAAGGCCAAGACATCACATTTTACAAGATTGCCCCTGACGAGTTTTTAACCTAATGAACTCATATTTATATGTGCCTAAGTGTTTTGGCACCGTAGAGAGTTTTTACAAGTTTCTAACCACCTTTCTACCTTCATCTTTTCTACTCATTTCGTTTACTGTTTTCATTACTTTGCAAGTTCTCAATAAAGTTCTATTCAGTTCTTTACTTGTTCTTCTTAATAAAGGTTATAGGATTCTAGATCTAGAGGAGAGATCCAAAGAGATTTGTGATTGGAACCTAAGTGTTCACCCTCTAATAGATCTATGAACTCCTATTATTACCTTGTTGCTATGAATTACTTTGCCATGTCTGAGTAGATTCATTTGTTAGATTTATGGTTTAAATAGGATATGAGGGATTAGCCCCAGCCTATATCTGCTATACTTGTGATATTTATTGTTAGGATTGTTCACTAATGCTTTTTCTAGCTTAGCTACCTAGATCATGAACTTGGATTGTATTATTCATTCAATACAATTCCTGACAACATCCTAAACATGCTATGACCCTCTTGAGACATGCAAAAGCTAATCTAAGATCATGGTGAGCATTGTATCAACTCGCGCATAATGTCTGCTTAGAGTCGTATCGATCGATACTCCTATAGATTAATCGATCGACGTAGCTAGAGGTGTATCGGTCGATATTCCTATCGAATAATCGATCAATACTGTCGGCGATATAGCTGTCCGCAAATACCATTTAGCATCTAAGTAATAGATGGTCTAAATATTGCGAGAGCTGATGGATTCATTTAATAGTGTTGAGCTCTGACATATCATGCAAGCAACTTGTTAGCATTTATAGTATTTATAATCTTGAATTCCTGAATACCTACCCTGAATCTAACTACTTTTCTTTATTGTCTTAAACAAAATCTTTCAACTGAGTAATCTTACCATTACTCAACAAACCTGCAATTTACTTTAAACCATTTTCAACCTAGCATAGTCACTAAGATTGCATCTTATTTGTACACTAGCTCTCTGTGGATTCGATCCCTAAGTACTACAACTGAACCTCTTATTTGAGAGAGTAAAGTCACTCCTTAGGATAATTTAAGTGATATCACTACATTGACCATTCTTTCAGCTATTGATTGCAGACTGTACAACCTGAAAAATCCAAAGTGGATTGATCTGCCAATAACATCCATGCTTGTGAGGGTATCTGATGGATCCAAATTGGCCTCCAACATAACCTACTTGATTCTCTTATCTTGGGGTTTTAGATACACTCGATCGGATTCCTCGTTCAGGTCTGAAAAAGCATGTCTGTGTGAGTATGGTTCCCTTCTGTCTTCCCTTCAGCATCTAAAAAAAGATTGAGATGATTTTCTTTGGAGTAAAGGGGTAGGAAAATTTCCTATGACCCCATTATTTTACTTGAATGGAATGATCACACAAAGCTGGAAGGCGAGGGGTAGGAAAATTTCCTATGACCCCATTTTCGCCTACACTTTGCTAAAAAAAATCTATTCAAAGAAGTGAGAAAAGAGAGAAGAAAGGAACCAGAATAAGACTGCTTGGATGATCAGAAACCTGAATGAGTAATAGTCCATGTGTCTTGTGATTGATACTCCCTCGACGAGACTGCACCTTAATTTCTTAAATGAGGTCAGTAGTGGTGAATTTGGATATCTCTTGTGAGTTGTGGACTGAAATGGTTAAGTTGCTCAGCAGAGGTCGAATACATGGAGTACCTTCTAAGGTTGGTACTAATTGATGTGGCTTACAACTGGCTGAGGTGAAAGTGGTGTTCTGAAGGATAGGTAAGTTCTCATGTTTTCAAACCTTTCTCCCTGTTCTTGATACTTGACATTGTTTGAGGACAAACAAGGATCTAAGTCTGGGGGAATTGATATGTTGTGTTTTTGGCACATTTTAACAATATTTTCTAAAAGTGTTTTTGAGTCTTTATCGAGTTTTTCTAGTCTTTTTCGAGTCATTACAGGTCCGGAGTTTCATTGGATAGGAGATGGACCAGTTGCAGCAAAAGAGGCAGAAAAGAGTGCAATCTGGTGATTTTCATGCACAACAGTCAGATGGTTGTTCCCGATCGAGCAGAGCAACCCGAGTGCCTGCTCCTGCGGAAGAGATTTTTAAGGAAGTTTCGAAATGTTTCGGGATTTTACCTAGGGCTTCCCCCTTTTCCACCTAGGCCGCCAGAGACCTGCAAATATATCTTTTCTTATTATTAGACACTTTTACGTGACTTTAACACATAGATTTTTTTGAGAGAGAAAACTTGTACTCTTGTTATGGGAGAAGAATATCTACATCCTTTGGGGAACATGTCTAAACCCTCGTTGCTTTTTATTATTGATTCAGACATGTTTTCTTCATCTATTCTCTCTGCATTTTTTCTGTCCATGGCTGAGTAGTCAGCTTGCTTAGTCTAGGGTTGTTAGAGTGTTTAGATCTGTGAGCTAAATACAAATAAGAATTATTGATGTGATTGTCTCCATTCATGGCTATGCTTACTTCCTGCATTTAACTAACCGTTAGTGCTTGAAACTTGGTTTAATCTAATTATCAAAAATTCTTAGGTTGCTAGAAACAACATGAATGGGCAACTTGTCCCTAACCAGCGAGAGTAGATGTTAGGGCATCTTGTGAACAAATCAAATATGAGCTTAATGTTTGTCTTCATATTCTAATCCAAACGACAGTTTAGGTGT
>JAEACV010000945.1:0-23458 GCA_016432835.1 Brassica nigra
AACTCACAAAATAATTGCATCTTGGCCGGGAGTTTTAGCCTTTCTGAAGCCTGATTGGGTTCTTCTTGGGCAGAACTTGCAGGATGCAGTATTGTTAGAAGCCAAGATGTTTTTTGAATCCATAAAATTTAACATGACAAATGAAAATGTAACACAAGAAATGTGCTGAAAAGTAAAGAGAAGTTAACAAGATTATTAACCAAAACATAAAGCAGGTGGCTCCTAAGGTAGGGAATGTCAAAAGGTGGGCAAAGTCAAGAGAGTGCTTCATCAATGCTAATGGCACATGGTACAGGAAAGAGTCCAACTTCCAATACAAAACAACAATCAGCAAGGCCTTACTACAACAATCAGCAAGGAGGTTACCAAGCCAACCAGTCTACTCAGCCCCAAGGCTCTTCTCAAGATCATGCTCCAAGTTCAAATATGGAGTCCATGTTCAAGAAAATCTTAGAAGCTCAAGAAAGAAATGCTAAGAACATTGGTGATGAGTTCAAAAACATCCATGCAAAGATTGATGGGAATTATTCTGACCTCAACAACAAGTACATGCAACTTGCCTCTCATCTCAAAGCTTTGGAGAGCCAGGTTGCCTCTATCTTCATCTTCCAAAGGGCACAATGGGATTTCTACCAGGAAAACGAGAGAAAAATCCAAAGGAATCCTGCAATGTCATCCTCTCTACTACTTCTTCAGAGATTGAGATGTGTGCTCCTGAGAAAGAGGAGGTTTAGATTGAAATGTTTGGAACTGAGTTTGGGGAAGTTGAGAGATTTGTTGTGGCCACATCTGAAGCACTTATTCTGAAGGATGCTGCCAAGAAGGCTGAAGTAAAGAGTCTCAGAGAGAGCCTAGGAGCTAGAACTGAGACACCAGCTGTGAAGAGAGGACAACAAGCTGAAAGAGGTGAAAGCGAGGAAGACATTGAGTTTGAGTTATTACCTATGATAAGCTCCCTTTGAAGAGTTCTCACCAAAGCTCAGAAGAAGGTGATCTCAAAGTTCAGGAAAGATCGGTGATGTTGGAGTCAAGCTTCCAGAAATCGTATCGTGAAGCTCATGTCCAGATGATGCTCATCAAGGACATTCTAAACCACCAAGCTGAAGTGGCTAAGCTTCTGGACATCTCCATTCTGAAGATTGATCCACCAATCCCTCCAAAGTCCCTCCTAAGCTTGAGTCTCAAGGAAGTTCACCTTGTCTTGCTCCCTTGGTAAGATAACTATGAATGATGCTCTTGTTGATAGTGGTGCTAGTGTGAATGTCATTTCCTTGGATATGGTGAAGAGTCTTGGGATTGAAAGCGTGGAACCAGATACTTCTTCTCTCACCTTTGGGGATTCTTCTTCTACAACTCCAATTGGCATAATCAAGGATTTCCCCTTGAAGATTGGATCCTGCACCATACCCATTGACCTCACTGTTTTGAAGATGGCATCTGAAGATAGAGTCCCTTTGATCCTTGGCACTCCTTTCCTCACAACAGTTGGAGCTTGCATTGACTTTCCCAACAAGAAGGTCACCCTCATGCATGTCAACAAAGCTGTCTCCTATCCTCTCCAACATCCAATGGAAGCAGGCTATTGTGGGACAATCACTTGTGATGCACAAGCTGTTGAGAAGCCCCAAGATGAAGTGGTTGTTGTTAAGGAAGAAGGTCTTGATGGAGAGTCTTCTAAAGAGTTGTGTGATGAGCACTTGGAAAGTGCTAAAAGAGAGGGGATGAGTGGAGTCTCAAAGGCCACTCATGGAAAGAAGAAGATTGTGAAAGAGCCTCATCCTCCACTTCTTGATTTGCTCCCACACACCCTCTCCATCCAAAGCAGCTCAAAGATGGTGTCCTTGAGTACAAGATCAAGCATAAGGGCAGGTCCACACCATTCTCAAGTGCTAGCCATCATCACTCCTCAGCTCCAAGATGACCCAATCAAGCTTCAAGAGCTTCTCTCTCAGGTCCTTACCATCACACTTGAAGGTGGGAAGGATCCTCCTTCTCACTAGTTCAAGAGACAAGGTAGTCAAGCTAGTGACTCAAAACAAGCTCAGTTGGGAGGAAGTCCCATGGTTATCCTTCTACATAGCTTTGCAATTTCAATTTTCCTTTAAGTTTTTTTTTAAATAAAAATGGTCAAGGTTTTCAGGTTGAGCCAAGCACAAGAGGAGAGAAGAAGGTGGTGAACCACCTGAGCCCTATGATTTCCATGTAGCAGCCTCCTCTAGTTGCTATGAACCAAGCCAGCTCCTAGCCCAAACACCAAGCACCACGCCCAACACTCATTATGTGGTATCACTCAAAACATTCTTGTATATACATTTGCTTTTGTCTTGTTGGGGCATTCTCCTTCTCTTTTAGTCACACAGAGACTGTGTGATTTAAGTGTGGGGGAGGTACCAAGTATTTGATCATATTTGCTTTGTGATTGAGAGTCACATGCATAACATTGTACATTCATATATGCATAGAAAAACCAAAAAAAAAATTAGATTTTTGAATCATATAGTTGCATCACTTGCATCTTCTGATTGAGTCTGGAGCATATAGGTTGCATTCACTTGCACATGGAGCATTGCCTTGTATAGAACACTTGTTTGCCCTGAATTTGACACCCTAGTTAAACATATCAAGTAGCTTAAACATCTTTTGAAAGGCTTGCATGCTTTGAGCCTTGAAAACTCTTCTTAAAACTTGCTTGCTTGCTTGATATTGGCATTGTTCTTGAAACCAGCTCCAACCTGAACTTAGACTTGAATGAACTTAATTTCTCTTGCATATGGGCATTTGCATACTTGATCATGGATCTCATACACATTTGGGTTATCTTTCCCATTATACCACTCTTTGTTAACCCAAATGACACTTCCATACCCTTGAACCCTAGCCATTCTTTGAATCCTACACTGATTTGCATGAGTGAGGCCTTTTCTGATAGCTTGTCATGTGCAAAATCTTGAGAGTATTGGGGCGACATGGATTTGTTCTCATCTCTTGCTAGCATAGGGTCCTCATTTGAGCTAGCTTCTAGGATGGTGAGTGGGGTTTTTATTCCTTAAAAGGTTTATATCTTGGGTTTGAGATGTGACAATGTTGAGATTGATGAACAAAAGAATGTATTGAGAAAGAAAGCCCTAGGGACCTAGAATAGAAAGATAAAAGCTCTTGATTGATGTTTTGACCTTCTCCCTTCATAAAAAGAAAAGAAAAAGAAAAAAAAAGATTCAATAAGATAGTGGGGAAGGGAAAACAAAAAGTGTTAGAGCTTAGAAATGTGAATTGTGAATAAAAGGTCCTTAATGGTTGAATCTTGAAGAAAGAAAGTTGTTCATTGGGTGAGTGATGTGAGTATTTTTCATTTTGGGTTATGGGATGAATAAAAGGGTGTAGATCTTGTAATCACTTAGGAATGGTAGAATGATGAGGATGGATCCATGTATGCATGAATTGCTCCTAGTCTTAGATAAATTTTGCATAATGATCAAGCTCCTTGATTTTTGAGTGATTGCCACCTTGAAATGATGCATTGAAACCCTCCTTTTCATCCATATCAGACCATTTGATCACCTAGACAAATGATTGAGATCTTGTGCCCATTTGTGAGAATTCACCTTGTGTGTGTGTGTGAATCAATGTGAGGTTGGTTATGAGAACATGTTGATTGATAGGCATTGCACCTTGTGTAGAGGCATAAGAGTAATTGATAGGCCTTGTGAAGCTAGAGCATAATAAGAGTTTTGCTCATGATATTTTCTATGTTTCTTTAGGATGTCAAGTTGAGTGCTATGGGTGTTTCTTTTGGATTTGCTTCCATCACTATGTCTCTCCTCCTTGTGTTTTAAAAGATTACTTGAGGACAAGTAAAGGACTAGTGTGGGGGAGTTGATATCTTGCATATTTACATGTTTATAGCTATCATATCTTGTACATTTTGATCATTTAGATTAGGAATTAGGCATATTTATGTTCATATTGCATTCATATGTCCCATTATTAGGGGTAGGAACGAGCTAAGGAGTGATTGGAGGTGTTTGGGAGCTTTGTGATTCAAAAGATGAAGAATGGAGTTTGGCCAAGGTCAGGACAAGCCAAACCATGACCAAGACCATACCTTGCAGCGAGACCAGGGCGGCGGGGCCGAGATGGATCAGGAACCCTTACAGAGTGCTTGGGCGGACGGAAGGATCGATGGCTGGTGCGCGGCTGGATATGCTCGGGACTAAGCACCCGCTGGGAGGACGGATCTGAGCTCGGGGCGTGGACTGGTCTTGTGGCAAGTATGTGCAGTACATCTTACGTCTGGGACAAGCGCTGGACTGCTCGGACAGACAGCTTGGGCATGGACTGATGCACGAGACGAGTCGCGAGGAGACTTACCAGCATGACAAAGGGTAGGAGACGAGCTGATCGCGACCTGGAGTCGTGAGGACTGGACCCCAGCGAGGACGAAGAGGGGCACTGGACGGCGGCTTATCTTGAGTCCGGAGACGTCGGGACAACATGCCAGCCGGGCCGGCGTGGATGGTTGATTCTGCGTCAGTGTCTTGTGGGCTTGACCAGGACGCACCACCCTGAGCATTTTCTCCCTATTTTCCTATTGGTCGAGATTAAATGATGCCAAGGCCCTTTTAGTAATTTTCTATGATGTTTTAGGGCTTATAAGCCTTGTATAAATACTATTGTATCTCCCAATTTGGGATTTATCTTCTTTTCTCTCAAAAACATTTATATCTTGAAGAAAGTTTGGATCTTGAATCCCTTTTCATCTTATTTTCTTGTGTTTGCTGGATTATTTCTGTCACTAATCATGTTTAGCGTTGAATCATCCATGGTTTTAAGGTTTTCCATGCCAATAGTGAGTAGATCTATCTAGGGTTCATGGCCTTGGAGACTAAGGGTGATTAGGTGTAGATCTAAGATGTTCTAGGGTGGATCTTTCTTGATCCTTGCTTGTAGAGTGTTCTTCTTGCTATTTTGGAGTTGGCTCTTCAAAATAGAGCTATAGGCATTTCATGCCTGTAAGGTGTTCGATGAAATGCATGAACCAACTCTTCAATGCTTTTAACATCCTTTATCTAAGGGATTAGTTGTTAAATGTATTGAGATAGCTAATAGACTTGTTCTTATTGATTTCTTTCATATTATTCAACCTAAGGGATTAGATGCTTGAGATATGTTAGTGAATGAGCATTCATCTAGGGATAGAGCTTGCTTAGGATTGTGTCTAGGCTTAAGGTGTTAGATTGATTGAAAGTTTGCCATCTTAGATTGAAGCTTGATCACCCAAAATCAATTCCCTTGTCCCAAGAATCCCCTTGCCTCATATTGAAAAGAAAGTTCACTCTTTTATTGCATTTTTAATATTGTCTTAATCATAACCACCTTCACTCAATGGATGCACTTAGATTAAGCATAGATTTGCATTCTCTTTCCATTAGAATCACTTAGGATTGGATTGACATCTTTTATACTACAACATTTGATTGGACCCTTGAAAAATCCTTCATCAGACTGCTTCAGGGGAAGGAAAGAACAGTATGCTGCAGATGATGAAGCAGGTCGCCAGCTGTCTCCACTGCCCCTTGCTTTGGTTCCTCAGCTGGACACTCAGCCAGAGACCATCAGAAGTATTTAAACCTCTCCTCCAGGTATTTACCGTCGTGAAAACCTCAAAAATCCAAGGGAATTTTCAGAGAGAAAGGAGAACAGAAAAATCAGTGAGAAAATTCAGAAAAATAAATCAAGAAAAATTGCTGGTGATTTGATCTTCAATCCTTGATCACTTTGTTTCTGTGAGAAATATCAGAAGGTGAGATTTTTAAAATAAAACCCTAGACCTAGTTGATCATGATCAGACCTTGATCTTTCTTTTTGACAGTCCAGCCGCAAGCTTACCTTGGAGAGGAGAACTATCTGAGTTCATCCAACAGTTTAGATTTTCCTTGCCTCAGTCAGTATTTGATCAGACTTAATGTTTAGCTCAGGTCATGGTCGGATCACTTGTCTAAGATGTTGTTATGATTCAGTTTGTTAGTTTTGGTTTGAATTAATTTTCTGTAAACGCTAGCTAACTGATGTGAACTGTCTAGACCTAAGCTGAACTGAACTGATCCTTTCCTGCATCAAACTTTTCTGAACCGAGATGATCTGATCTAGGATGAGTAGAACCGAGCTTGAACTGAATTGATTTAAGTTGTTTAGCTTGAACAGAACTGTCGGTTTGAAGGGTTAGGTTGTCTCCATTCAGACAAAGAACCCGAAGCTCTTATTGGGCTCATATAAGTGAGTTTCATACTTGGAGTCAGGCCCAGGCGACATCTATAGAAGGTCTAAACCTAGTCCAAGAGATTAGCTCATTTCAGCAGCTCAACTTGCCTATAAATAAACCTGAAGCGTGAAGTTGAAGGTTAAAGGTTTTACTGACAAGTATCTGAAGCAATAGCAACAACAAGGAGAGTGGCGGTGAAGATACTCAAGTGCTGATCAGGTTGTGTGGCTTGGTTATACTAGTTTCATCTAGCGTCTGAAAGATCTCGTCTCAGGTTCCTGTTGAGAAGAAGAGATTGGACGTTAGAATAGGTTTACTATATAAGCTCAACATATTGTAAACCCTGTTCTTGACATTAGTGGAGCATTGAGAGGACAGTCTCTCCCAGTACGGTAAAGGAACTGGGTAACAAATTGTCTTGTGTCTTTAATCTAAACAAACAGTCAAACGTATCAAGGTAAATTGATCAAGACATACTTAGGTTTCATAAGTATAAACAGAGGTTGGATCTATGTAAAATACCTCACAAGTGGTATCGGGCCCGGTTGAGGCAGGAGGATCGGTTTCATTTTCTGGTCTGCAAGTTGGTGTGATCACATAAGTGAGACCGGTGTGTTACCATGCAAAACACTCGAATCAAAATTGATGTGGAGAAGTTTGATGGTAAAGGAGACTTTGGAATGTGGAAATTCAAGATGCAGATGCAGCTTGAAAACTCGGAATTGGACAGCGTCCTCATGGAGGATAAGTCAAGTTCATCGTCTGAATAAGGTGAACTTAAGGATGATGGAGCCGAGGAAAAACCAGTACTATCTCCTGGAGAGTTAACTGAAAAGGAGAAAGATAAAAGAGCTAAGAGCATGATATCACAAAGTCTTAGCAACCTAGTTTTGAGGAAAGTAATGAAGGAGGCTACTGCTCTTGGTGTATGGAAAGCTCTTGAAAGGGATTATCAGACTAAGACATTACCTAACAGGATATATCTAAAGCAGCTGTTTGCTAGTTTTAAGATGAAGGAGCACAAGAGTATTGAGGAAAACCTGGATGTGTTTCTCAGGTTAGTTGATGATTTGGAAAGTCTGAGCATCTCAGTGAGTGATGAAGATCAAGCCGTGCAAGTGCTGTCGAGTCTACCAAAACAGTATGATTCACTTGTGCACACGCTCATCTATGGCAATGGCAAAGAGACTCTGACCCTGCAAGAAGTTACCTCAGCTGCATATGCAAAAGAAGTTTAGATCAAGGAATCAGGACTGATTGGTAAAACAAAGTCGAATGCAGAAGGATTAGTGGTAAGCAGGGGAAGAACGGAGAAGAAATCTACACCTCATTGGAAGAACAGATCAAAGAGCAAAGGCGAGGGTCTAAATCTAGGCCTAGAGTGCACTTGAGACCTCGAGAATGCTGGACCTGTGGAAAGGAGGGTCACTACAAGCGTGACTGTCCTGATAAGAAGAACTACAAGCAGACTGATCAATCTGCAAATGTGGGCAAGAAAAGGATCAACCAATGATCTTAACTGCCAGCATTCATGATCCAAAGAAAGAATGGGTATTGGATTCTGGGTGTACTTTTCACATGATACCAGAGAAGGATCTGCTATTTGACTTCAAAGAGATAAGACGGTGGGAAGGTCTTCATGGGTAACAACACCCAAAGTGAAGTCAAAGGCATAGGAAAGCTTAAGATCATAAATTCTGATGGCTCAATAGTAATCTTAAGTGACGTGAGATACATGCCAACTATGGGAAGAAACCTCATTTCCTATGGCCAACTAGAGAAGAACGGCTGCAAGTATGAAGGCAAGGATTTTATTGTTACTTTCTACAGACAAGGGCAGAAAGTGATTTCAGGAAAATACCAAGAAGGATTATACTAATTGCAAGGTTCAGTTGTAAGTGGTGAAGCATCAGTTGCACGTACTGAAGTAAATCTATCTAATCGCTGGCACTCTAGATTGGGACACATGAGCTTGAAAAATATGAACCTACTGGTGAAAGGAGGTTACCTGAGCTCAAAGAAGTACCCACGCTAGACTTCTGTGAGGAATGCGTGTTTGGAAAGGCTCATAAGCAGAGCTTCCACAAGGAAAGCACACATCTACTAGTGTGGAGTACATCCACAGTGATCTATGGGGATCTGTCTCCAATGAACTGAGTCTGTCTGGTTGCAGGTATTTTCTCACCTTCATAGATGACTTCAGAAAGGTGTGGATAAGATTTCAGAAAAGCAAGGGCGAGGTATTTAATCACTTCTCAGAATTGAAGATTCTGGTTGAAAACCAAACCAAGAAGAAGATCAAGTGCCTCAGGACTGACAATGGGCTTGAGTTCTGCAACCTGCAAATGGACAAGATGTCAGAGTTCAGGAATCAAAAGGCACAAAACGTGTACTTATACTCCACAACAAAATGGAGTTGCAGAGAGAATGAACAGGACAATAGCTGACAGATAAGATGCATGCTAGCTGATTGGGTTTGGAAAAGAGCTTCTGGGCTGAAGCTGATAACCGCAGTCTACCTAATAAATAGATCACCTAATGCATCACTCAAGTTCAAATTCCTGAAAAGGTATGGTCAGATTCTAAGGTTGACTATGGACACCTAAGAAGATTTGGATGTGTAGCTTATGTCCACAAGGTTCAAGACAAGATCAGTCCTAGAGCAGTCAAGGGAATTTTTGTAGGATACCCTCCAGGAGTTAAGGGATGCAGAATCTGGATCCCAGAAGATGTAAAGTGTGATAACAGTCGGAATGTTGTATTGATGAAGAAAAATTGCACAACAGACTTGAAGCACCAAAGAATCTAGACCAAAGTTAAGGAAAGAGTCACATTTAGTACAAAACTAATTAGGGATCATCTAGACAAGTACCTAATGCAGAGAACACTGGGGTGGAGTATTGTCTACTACTGCTGAAAGTAATGGTCAAGGTGAATAAAGTTCGGATTCAGAGGAAATAGAATCCTCAGATGGATCAGATTCGAATCAGGAAACTGAGATAAAGCGAAGGAGAGTCTATATGACTACATCTTGGCTAGAGAGCAGAGGAAGGCATACCATCACGACCACCGTCTAGGTATGATGAGGGTGAGTCAGTGGTGGCCTATGCACTATCATGTGCAGAAAGTATTGAACTTCGATGAGCCAAAATCAGTGGCAGAAGCTAAGCAAAGCAAAAATTGGAAGAAATGGAAACAAGCAATGGTAGAAAAAAGTCTCCTAGAAAAAGCGAGACTATGATACTTGTTCCTAGACCAGCTAAGCAAAGAGTAATTGGATTTAAAGGCTATTCAAATACAAGGAGGGAATACCTGGTGTGGAAGATCCCAGGTACAAGGCCGGCTTGTAGCAAAGGCTTCACTCAGATCGAAAGGGTAGACTACAGCGAGATCTTTGCACCTCTGGTCAAACATGTGTCAATCAGAATCATGCTATCTATTGTGGTAAACTACGATTTTGAATTGGAGCAACTAGATGTTAAAACGGCCTTCCTAAATGGTACATTGGATGAAGTTATTTACATGGAAGTGCCAGAAGAGTTTATAGCTAAAGGAGGCGAAGGTAAAGTTTGCCTCTAAAGAAATCTTTGTATGGATTAAAACAGTCTCCAAGACAGTGGAATCAGAAATTCAATGAGTTTATGAAATCACAAGGGTTTCACAGATGCACAAAAGATAAGTGTGCTTACAAAGGTTCAGACATTGAGGACAGAATCTACCTACTGCTCTCACGTTGATGACATGGCGGTAGCAGCAAAAGACATCCAGAAAATCAACAGCTTAAAGGCAAGTCTAAATAAAGAATTTCAAATGAAGGATTTAGGATCTGCGTCCAGAATTCTTGGCATGGAAATCATCAGAGACAGAAAGAAGGGAACATTAAGGTTATCACAAGAGCGGTACCTTAAACAAGTGCTCAAGACTTTTAACATGGAAGAAAGCAGGGCGTTGTTACACCAAGTAACTCACAGTTCAAACTTAGAAGCCTAACTAAGGACAAACTAATAACTGAGAGGCGCCTAATGGATACTGTTCCCTATGCCAGTGCGGTAGGAAGCCTCACTAGTGACCTAGGTTTAGCTATTTGTGGCTGAGAGAGGCGCTAATGGATCAGTGTCAGGGTATCGATGATATGTTCAAGACCTGACCTAGGTTTACGCTATTTTGTGTGGTAAGCGGTTCATGGCAAATCCAGGAAGGGATGACTGGTCAGCAGTTAAGTGGATCCTAAGATACCTACAGGGAGCTCTTGGAGTGTGCTTAAATTTTATTAAGTCAGAAACATTTGACATGAACGGTTCTCAGACTCAGATTACTCTAGTCATTTGGACAAGAGAAGATCAGTGTCAGGGTATGTGTTCCGAGTTAGTGGTAATACAGTAAGTTGGTGGTCGTGTCTACAACAGATCGTGGCACTATCTACTACGAAGCTGAATATATTGCACTAGCGAGGCGACTAAGGAAGGGTTATGGCTTAGAGACCTATGCAATGAATTGGGGTTTAAACTAAACAATTTCAAGCTAAA
Source organism: Brassica nigra (assembly GCA_016432835.1). Taxonomy (NCBI): domain Eukaryota; kingdom Viridiplantae; phylum Streptophyta; class Magnoliopsida; order Brassicales; family Brassicaceae; genus Brassica; species Brassica nigra. The sequence continues at coordinate 10,786 of JAEACV010000945.1, forward strand.
TTGTGACTCACAAAGCATAATCTATCTAGCCAAAAGCAGTCCACATCATGACAGAACAAAACACATCGACAGGAAATATCATTTTATCAGGGACATAATTGAGGCAGGCTCGATGAAGGTTCTAAAGGTGCATACTACAAAGAATCCAGCAGACATGCTTACTAAGAGTTTACCTGGGAACAGTTTGAGAAGTGCTTGCACTTCTAAGCGTCTCAGCATAAGTCTGCCATGAAAGTCAGAGATCGCTCGTAGCGGTTTGAGAATCTGCAATGGACATAAAACAGATATTGAGGTAAATCAGTATCGGTAATAACTACAAGGAAATCAATAGAGTTTCACAGTGTCAGATGGTACAGTTTGATGATGGGTTCTGAAACAGTTTAAGAATGGTTAAATTCTAAAGGAAACAGGTTACCTAACACTGAAATTGGTTCGTCTTGAAATCTGGATTCTCTCAGCTACTGCAGATGCAAAAGAGAAAGCAAGTCAGATATTGAAGAAGAACAAGGCCTACAGGATAATGGGGATCAGAAACTGAAAAGGGACAGAGCTGTTTGTCTACAAAGGGTTTGGCGATGTTTAAATTAAGTAGATAATGTATAAGCGATGTTTATAAATCACAAGTTCTCATATGGTATCCGATAGAGGGCGGTGTTCTTTGGTGGTTGTCTAAGGTGATTGGAAGTATTGTGAGAACCTCGAATCAACCATTAGGGAACATCGACAGTGTCCTTTCGGGTCATCTACAATCGTGAGTGTCATAAAGGTGGTATCAGAGCATTACTCTATGATGCTAGATTGAGACTTGTTTCAAATATTTTTTGAGTCAAAATGTGTCTAAGGATAATTAGGATATATGGTTTGTTCCTTCTTTTAAAATAGATAAACTGAGTACAAACTTACCATGATCTTTTGATGCGTATGCCACCGAGACAGGCACAACATGGTGGAGCTTATCTGCCGATAAGTCTCCCTAGAAAAAAAAGTCTCCCTAGAAAAAAACGAGACTATGATACTTGTTCCTAGACCAGCTAAGCAAAGAGTAATTGGATTTAAAGGCTATTCAAATACAAGGAGGGAATACCTGGTGTGGAAGATCCCAGGTACAAGGCCGGCTTGTAGCAAAAGGCTTCAGAGATCGAAAGGGTAGACTACAGAGATCTTTGCACCTCTGGTCAAACATGTGTCAATCAGAATCATGCTATCTATTGTGGTAAACTACGATTTTGAATTGGAGCAACTAGATGTTAAAACGGCCTTCCTAAATGGTACATTGGATGAAGTTATTTACATGGAAGTGCCAGAAGAGTTTATAGCTAAAGGAGACGAAGGTAAAGTTTGCCTCCTAAAGAAATCTTTGTATGGATTAAAACAGTCTCCAAGACAGTGGAATCAGAAATTCAATGAGTTTATGAAATCACAAGGGTTTCACAGATGCACAAAAGATAAGTGTTACAAAAGGTTCAGACATTGAGGACAGAATCTACCTACTGCTGCTCTGATGACATGGGTAGCAGCAAAAGACATCCAGAAAATCAACAGCTTAAAGGCAAGTCTAAATAAAGAATTTCAAATGAAGGATTTAGGACCTGCGTCCAGAATTCTTGGCATGGAAATCATCAGAGACAGAAAGAAGGGAACATTAAGGTTATCACAAGAGCGGTACCTTAAACAAGTGCTCAAGACTTTTAACATGGAAGAAAGCAGGGCCGTTGTTACACCAAGTAACTCACAGTTCAAACTTAGAAGCCTAACTAAGGACGAACTAATAACTGAGAGGCGCCTAATGGATACTGTTCCCTATGCCAGTGCGGTAGGAAGCCTCACTAGTGACCTAGGTTTCGCTATTTGTGGCTGAGAGGCTTAATGGATCAGTGTCAGGGTATGCGATGATATGTTCAAGACCTGACCTAGGTTTTAGCTATTTGTGTGGTAAGCCGGTTCATGGCAAATCCAGGAAGGGATGACTGGTCAGCAGTTAAGTGGATCCTAAGATACCTACAGGGCTACTGGAGTGTGCTTAAATTTTATTAAGTCAGAAACATTTGACATCGAGCGGTTCTCAGACTCAGATTACTCTAGTCATTTGGACAAGAGAAAATCAGTGTCAGGGTATGTGTTCGAGTTAGTGGTAATACAGTAAGTTGGTGGTCGTGTCTACAACAGATCGTGGCACTATCTACTACATAAGCTGAATATATTGCACTAGCAGAAGCGACTAAGGAAGGGTTATGGCTTAGAGACCTATGCAATGAATTGGGGTTTAAACTAAACAATTTCAAGCTAAATTGTGACTCACAAAGCGCAATCTATCTAGCCAAAAGCATTCCACATCATGACAGAACAAAACACATCGACAGGAAATATCATTTTATCAGGGACATAATTGAGGCAGGCTCGATGAAGGTTCTAAAGGTGCATACTACAAAGAATCCAGCAGACATGCTTACTAAGAGTTTACCTGGGAACAGTTTTGAGAAGTGCTTGACACTTCTAAACGTCTCAGCATAAGTCTGCCATGAAAGTCCAGAGATCGCTCGTAGCCGGTTTGAGAATCTCGCAATGGACATAAAACAGATATTGAGGTAATAAATCATGTTCAGTAATACTACAAGGAAATCAATAGAGTTTCACAGTGTCAGATGGTACAGTTTGATGATGGGTTCTGAAACAGTTTAAGAATGGTTAAATTCTAAAGGAAACAGGTTACCTAACACTGAAATTGGTTCGTCTTGAAATCTGGATTCTCTCAGCTACAGATGCAAAGAGAAAGCAAGTCAGATATTGAAGAAGAACAAGGCCTACAGGATAATGGGGATCAGAAACTGAAAAGGGACAGAGCTGTTTGTCTACAAAGGGTTTGAGCTGTTGTACCTGAGTCCGAGGCAGTAGAAGTGTTGAGGTTAAGTGTGAGTCACGCGGTTCGTCGAGAGTAAATCTGAGAACCGTTTTTTGTCTTGAGGTTGATCGCGAAGTTTGAAGCTTATAAAGGGAGAGAATAATCGACAATTCTCCAAACCTGAAAAGAGTTCATATCGAAGCTTAATACCAACGGAAACATGAAAGGTATTGACTCGAGCATGAGTTGAATCAAGTACTTACAGAGTATAAGTGGAGCCGTGGTTAAGCGGAAGAGATGGCAAGGCTCACAAGGTAGAGTTGTGAGCAACACAGAAAATCGAGAGTCAGAATTGGTCATCATTAAAGTAGAATAGAGTCGGCATCGATGAAGCGATCTACAGCAAGGTGAAAGTCTGTAGAGGAAAGGTTAGAGCTGAATCGAATATGGATCTAGTAAATCTCAAGGTTGAATAAAGATGGGAGTGAGATCTGTTGACGGTGGAAACGAAGCTGAGCTGAATCGAACAAAGGTGAAGATTGAAGGGTTTGGTTGTCTCCATTCAGACAAAGAACCGAAGAAGCTCTATTGCTCATATAAGTGGGCTTCATACATGGAGTCAGGCGACATCTGTAGAAGCCTAAACCTAGTCAAATGATTAGCTCATGTCAGCAGCTCAACTTGCCCTATAAATAAACCTGAAACGTGAAGTTGAAGGTTAAGAGTTTTTACGGCAAGTATCTGAAGCAATAGCAACAACAAGCAGGAGAGTGGTGAAGATACTCAATTGTTGATCAGGTTGTGTGGCCTGGTTATTCTAGTGTCATCTAAGTCTGAAAGATCTCGTCTCAGGTTCCTGTTGAGAAAAGAAGATTTGACTTTAGAATAGGTTTACTATATAAGCTCAACATATTGTAAACCCTGATTCTTGACATTAGTGGATCATTGAGGACAGTCTCTCCCAGGGCGTACGGTAAAGGGAACTTGTACGAAATTGTCTTGTGTCTTTAATCTAAACAAACAGACAAAGCGTATCAAGGTAAATTGATCAAGACATACTTAGGTTTCATAAGTAGAAACGGAGGTTGAATCTAAGTAAAATACCTCACAGGATTGTTGATGTTCTGAACCGAACTGCTCTGTTATTAGGACAGTAGAGGAGAAGCCTTAAGCATCCACTTGATGCATCCACTGAACCGTGTGCTCTCAGTACTTGGTTGAGGATTTAAGCTAGCAGTCCAGTCAATCCTTGGAGCCATTCACTCTCTCGGTAAGCTGCGCGGATGAGTTGTTCAGTTAACCATACTAACCGATCAGAACATTGTTCATTCTCAGTTACATTCAGCTTGTTCAAGTGCGACTCAAGTCTTGTCCAAGGCCAGTTTCAAAACTAACCTTTAGGTGAGTCTAGATGGATGTTGAGTTAGATCATGAATGAGTGCATGATTAAGTTGAACTAAATGATCTCGATTAGATAGTAAAGTTTCTGAAACCTTTAAGAAGTGTGTTGTATTTATTCATTTTAAACAATTACACTTAAAAATAATCGGAAATGTTTATTGAGGTTAATCCTAATCGTAGTACTTGTTTTTAAGTACTAAATTTAATTATAATATGATTATAGACTAATTATGAAATAATTATGGATTAATTAATGATTAATCTTGGATTAATTAATGATTAATTAAGAATTAATTATGGATTAATTTTGGAATACTTATAAAAGTGAAAATCATGTGGTCTTATTATATTTACTGTCCTATAGTCCCACATTACGTGACTTGGTCCTGCAAATGGAACAAGGTTATGAAGACATGATGATCGGTAGCTCCCTGGAGAGTGTACGCATGGCGATGCAATGTGAAATGTTTACACGAGCGTAAACATTCGGCGTTGATAGTAATGCTAACTCACTAGAGCTTGATTAGCTATAGTGGTTTTCGTGACTACTATATATATATTGTATTATACGAGTATGGTGATGGGCGGGTGTTGTGAAGTGATGTTTAAAAATACGAATTTACAACGATGACTAATATATTGAAATATATTACTCGTACTTTCATGATCATGTACATGCATTTGATAATTGTTTGGTTTATTATTGATTGTGTAGTTGGATCAGATTCAATGATTAAACTACTTGCTCATGACTCATTAGTGTGCAGGTAACCCTTAGGCGGGAGACTTACTCTTTTGGATGAAAAGCGGCCAACCAGCTAGCTATTTTGTTACTTTTGATGTATATTACTTAAAAGCGTTGTTGGGCAATAGACCATAGGATAAAACTATAAGCTTTGAAAGATGTTTAAATTAAGTAGATAATGTATAGCGATGTTTATAAATCACAAGTTCTCATATGGTATCCGATAGGAGCTAGCTGTCGGTGTTCTTTGGTGGTTGTCTAAGGTGATTGGAAGTATTGTAGAGAACCTCGAATCAACCATTAGGGAACATCGACAGTGTCCTTCGGTCATCTACAATCGTGAGTGTCATAAAGGTGGTATCAGAGCATTACTCTATGATGCTAGATTGAGACTTGTTTCAAATATTTTTTGAGTCAAAATGTGTCGCAAGGATAATTAGGATATATGGTTTGTTCCTTCTTTTAAAATAGATAAACTGAGTACAAACTTACCATGATCTTTTGATCATTATGCCACGAGACAGGCACAACATGGTGGAGCTTATCTGCCGATACATCTTTCATCCTCTTCAGACTCTTCACATATTGTAGGAACCGAAATTCACACCGTCGATTTCAATGAATAATAATGAAGGAAGCAATGAAAACCCTACTTTCCTTGAGGTGGATTCTCAGCAACAGTAGGCGAAAAGTGACCAAATAAATGCGGAAAAGGGTTTGTTAAGAGTTGGGACTGGACCTTAAGAAGGGCTGCCTCATTACCCCTTCGAGGATCAAGTTGGGCGTAGTTCAGTTAGAAAGAATTGAACAAGAGATCGAACCGCCTGCGGATCCGTCTGAAATACTGGCGTGGTCATAGAAACAGGCATGTCGAGAATAATGCCTAGGGTTTCTAAGTGCGAGCTCTAGAGTAAAATAATTTTCGATCCTTCCGAGAGGAACAGAGATCTGAGAACAAGATAAAAATAGAACAAGAGGCGGCCAGGCGTTCTGGGTCCTGCCTTGCTAGTCTAACGCGCTAAATTCTAAGTTCTCTATGCTCACGGGAGTTCTCAGGTCTCAAATCTTGGATCTCCTTTTCTTCTGCTCCAGCTCTTCTTATATAGTTGGTTTAGGTCGGTGGCCTGTTTATTCCTTTGTCTTTGGGCCCAAGTTTATCTCTTTTGGGAATATTTCATTTCCGTCGATCTGCGTAATTATCCTCGAATCTTGGCGTTTATCTTGAAACTTAACATTTATCCTACTTAGAGTTAGGATAAACCATCATCTCTCTATTGGGCTTGGTCCCTTCTAAATCGTGGATTGACCTCTAGACGTTTAGATCCTTGCGGGCTGATTTTGAGGCCGGATCTTCTACTTTTGATCTTAGTCGTAAAACTTGAGAGTAACCCGATCGAGACAAAACAAGAGGTATAGGGTCCAAGGTGGATAACACCTACTATCTGGAGAATCGGGGAACCGAAATGAGTCGGACTGACCGTGATTGGATTGTCCTTGCCCTAGGGCAAAGAACTAGGCGGATCGTCCTGCATGCATGGCGAGGTGACCCGCAACGTTGAGTCCTCACCCATGGGCGGTGACTAGGGCGGATGTCCTCGCCCATCGGCGAGGTGATCACGGTCGCGTCGTCCATGCCCATGGGCGAGGTGACCACGGAAAAGTCGTCCTCGCCCATGGGCGAGGTGACAGGGCAGCGGATCGATCCTGGCCCATGGTGAGTGACCACGATCGAGTCGTCCTGCCGCCCGTGGCGAGGTGACCTCGACAAGGTCTTCCTGCGCCCGTGGGCGAGTGACAATCTTGGTCGTCCTTGCCCGTGGCTGAGGTGACCTCGGTGCAGGTTGTCCTCGCCCGTGGGTGAGGTGACCTCGGCACGCGTCGTCCTGCGCCATGGGAGAGGTGGTTCGGAGCGGTGCCTTATTTCTTTAAGTAAAATCTCAGCGGAAGGTTCGATCTACAAACGAAATCCACTTTGATCTTGACTCAAAGGAGAACAAAAGTGAGCTTGCCCTAGGGCGAGGTGACTATTACAGAGGGCGAGGTGATCTCGGTAAGGCGGTCCTCGCCCGTGGGCGAGGTGGCCGAGACATTGACTTTGTTCTCTTAAGGAGAAACTCGGATTGAGGGCGAGAAAAGCCATTTTGAACTAGACTCAAAGGAGAACAAAGGTGAGCTTGCCCTAGGGCGAGGTGGTCTTTACAGAGGGCGAGGTGACCTCGGTAGGGCGGTCATCGTGACTTTGTTTTCTTCGTAAAATCTCAACGGAAACTCCGATTGAGACGAAATAAAAGCCATTTTGATCTAGACTCAAAGGAGAACAAAGTGATCTTGTCCTAGGGTGATCTGGGATGACTGAGCTCGCCCTATGGCGATTTTACCTGTGAGGAACCAGAAAGCGATCAGGATATCAAATCAGAGCCCTCACCAATATCTTCAAAGCATGCTAGCGGCGGCCGGTATGCATCTGCCCGTGCTGGCGGGCGCGCTAATGGCCGTCTTCTGGCACCGGGCACCAGGCGCCGGCTCGCCGTGCTGACACGAGCGCGGGCGCTGCTCACCGATGCTGGCACCGAGCATTTCGCCGTGCTAGTTCGAACGCATTCGCCGTGCTAGTTCCTGGCGCCGGTGCGGCGCGTCCTACTATTCGACCTGTCCGACTTTGAATATGCCTGGAAACTTCAAGAGGTCGTTCTCTTAAACCGTTAGGAACCAGAAAATGATCAAGATATTAAATCGATGCCCTCGTCGAGATCTTGAGCGAACTTATTGCTGGCGCTGGACTCTGAGCCCGGCTTGCCCGATGCTGTCACGCAGTAGCCGGCGCGGCTTACCCGATCCTGTCATCGAGCGCCGGCGCGGCTTGCCTGCTAATCATCGGCGCGGAATGCCTGCTCGCCGCTGAGCTCGGCTCTCCGTTCTGGCACGAGCGCCCGTTCAGCCGTGGCTCGCCGAGGCTTCAGCCGAAGCGCCGGCTTTCGCTGTGCTGGCCCAGGCGCTGGCCCAGCTTCGCCAAACGCCTGGCGCCAACTTCATGGCGTGAGCGCCAGCTCGCCGATGCTGGCCCGGCGCCCGGCCATAACTCCACAATGGCCCGGAGCCAGCTGCCGATGCTGGCCCGAGGCCCGGCGCTCCAACTTCGCCGATGCTGGCCCGGGCGCCGATACATCCAGTCTGTTCCCAGCCTGTCCGATTTAGATCGCGCGGCTAAGCGATTTATTTTGCGGAAAGATAATCTTAGAAATCTTATGAGCGTCCGAGGGGCTTAAAAGCGTGTCCATGGACTCACTTACGATTTTGGAGGTCCAAGCCCAATGGATCTTGCTACGATTTATCTAACTCGAAGTAGGATAAATGCTAAGTTTCCGTGGATAAATGTCAAGACTTCGAGGATAACTCACGAAGATCGACGGAAAATGAAATATTTCAAAAGAGAGATAAACTTGGGCCAAAAGGCGAAAGGGTTAAGCAGGGCCACCGACCTAAAAGCGACTATATAAGAAGGGCTGAGGCAGAAGAGAAAAGGATCCGAAAATCCAGGAATCTAGACTTAGAGAACTCCTGCTAGCTTAGGAACTTAGAACTTGGGTGGCTAGGCCAGCGGCCGGGACTTCAGAGCGTCTGGCGCCTCTTGTTCAGCTTTATCTTCTCCATGACCCTGTTCCTCGGAAGGATATAACAATTCTTTTACTCAGAGCTCCGCACGCAGAAACCCTGGCATAATCTTAGACATGCTGTTTCTATGACAAGCGCTCACTAAACCGAACCCGTCCGGCGGTTCGATCTCTTGTTCAATCCTTTCTAACTGAATTCGTCCGACTTGATCCTCGGAAGGGAGTACGTAGGCAGCCTTTCTTAAGGTCCAGTCCCAAATCTTAACAAAACCTTTTCGCATTTATTGGTCACATGCGTTGGCTGCGGAATCCGGACCTTAGGGGAAAGTCGGGTTAACTTCGTGGTGTTTGGTTCCCGTGGGCTAGAAGGCGGGGGGCGTATTACTCTTACTCTCACGGCCGCAAAATGCTTGGTCGAATCAATGCCAAAAGTTCGGAAAACCAACTCTTTAATCTCGAGAAAAACAAATGTCCCGGAAGCGGTTAAAAGGTAAAGAGGGTTTTCGCGAACCGGATTAAGAATATCGAGAATTCATTCAGTCCGGACGAGGTCGAACATAAGCAAGTATGGATTGGACCGGACGAACATAGGCCACCTGGCAGTGGGCGGGGCGGCTCTTGCCGAGTCAATCCCATCGTAAAGGCAAGGTGTCCGTGAAACCATGCCTCCTCGTCCAAACTCCTACTGCCATACTTCTTACTCTCGAGAACAAGCGGGAAAACAAAAAGGGTAGACTTGGTCTTACTAGGAAAACTTGCCATAGGGCAAGCTCAGTCTTCAGTTTGCCTTAGGGAGAGCTCATTTTGTTCTCCTTTGAGTCTAGATCAAAATGGCTTTTCGTTTCGTCTAGATTGGATTTTCCGTTGAGATTTTCTGAAGAGAACAAAGTCATTGTCCTGGCCACCTCGCCTATGGCAAGCTCATTTTGTTCTCCTTTGAGTCTAGGTCAAAATGGCTTTCGTTTCATCTAAATCGGAGTTTCCGTTGAGATTTCTGAAGAGAACAAAGCCACTGTCGGCCACCTCACCCGTGGGCGGGGACACCATCACCGAGTCACCTCGCCCATGGCCACCTCGCCCATAGGCTTCGCTCCTGTTCTCCTTTGAGTCTAGGTCAAAATGGCTTTCGTTTTGTCTGTCAGGGGTTTCCGTTGAGATTTTCAGAAAACAATGTAATGTCTCCGACCACCTGCGCCCATGGGGAGGATCTCTCTGTCCGTCATAGGGCGAGCCCGGTCCTGTCCCGTACCTCGATCTTTGAGTCCGTGAGCCCAATACTCCTGTTTTACGTCTCGATTAAGATGCGTCATTGAAAAGCTCCAGAAAAAAATCATGAAAGGTTCGATCGTGAATGGATTCGATTCATCGTTATATCGACAGCCAGTTAGCTTGAACACCAGTTTATCCAACTATCTGAGGGATTAGGATCATTTTGAGAAGCCAACATCCGTCGAAGGTGATTTCTTAGGAAAATTTGTAAAGCGTCTGAAGTCAAGCGGCCGGAAGGGTCTGGAACCACGACCAAAGCGGCCCTCTTACGATTTTAAAATAAGACTGAGCCCAATGGATGGAATGGCGGTCTATTGTGAGGAAAAGAAAGCGGTTTGTGGAATAACTCTCGTAAAATAAAAGCTTCGACAGCGTTTTGAGGAAACAGCTTCCGTAAAATCAAGCTCGGCAATATTTTCACGAATCATTAAGTAAAGTCATACAAGATCATATGGAAGCGATAAAGGTCGAGGACCTAACCAGTTAAGCTCATAGCCTGGCGAGCTAAGAGCCTCACTCAGTGGCGTCTTGCCCAATGTCTCCATTTGTCTAAGCACCCACCTTAGCCTTCTTGAGTTATCGCCTACTTCTCCTCCTTTGTTTCAGCGATTCTGTAATGTTCCTTCAGACACATTGTCAATTTAACCAGCGAATCACGAAGAAGCGAGAACAGGAACAGGCGTTCATATCTCTCTTCGCTCCGATATTCTTGTCAGAATTTCATCAAAAAACCAATTCTCGTTCAGTATCAAACTTTTCAAAGTCCTTTGGCGATGAACCGTTAAAGAATCCGCGAAGCAAGAGGAGCGGGCAGAGAGGCAGCCTTGAGCGATCGATGAGACTAAAGATGCGTCCAACTTAAAAAATTTGTCAAGGTTTTAATTTTTGTAGGAAAGGAATGCGTCGAAAACTGCCGTAAAATTTAGGGAGCTTAGAACCTAGGTGGATAGTCTACCAAGCTAAAGTCTTAAGCAATTTTCCAGTCTTGTTCTATTGTTCCTTGAATGTCGAGGCAGAACATGCAAACCGATCAAATCTCGAGAAAAATCGAGAAGCGATGCGCCCGCATTCTAAGCATACTCATGCAGCTTCCTAAAGAAAGAAAAAAGCATACACAAGCCTTGGAAAGGACCGGACCTGGATTCGGCATCCCTTAAAAGGCAATGCGTGAACTAACACATGACCTTAATGTTAACTGAAAGGGTCATGGTCAATCCTTTACCAAAAGCTTCCTTGGCTATACGGCTGAGCACAACCTTCATGCCCGCCCAATTAATTGGTGACCACTGCTCCAACGCAACGGCTAAAACAACAATCCACGATTTGTCATGAGCGCCAAGTGACTATTATGCAAGAAGTTTGTGCAGTATAACCCATAATCGGAAATCATACAATAAACTCTTCATACCAAAACTCAGTCCTAAACAACCATATGGTTAGCGGAAGATTTAAACTTATGCGTCAATTGATTAAGTTCTATCGCCCGTAAACCGCGGCATTAAAAGAAACACTCGTGACAAGGCTCCAAGAGTTATCTGAGTCATCGTTAATATATACAAACAAATCCCGGAAGGCCAACACTTCGAAGCACATGAATGTAAGCTTCTCCACGGGTCAAACTTACGCGACCCCTTGGTCCTGCGTCCAAGCGAAACAACAGTTTCTGGCTGCGAACATTCTCAAAACATCTCCAAGCCGCAAACATTTCAACCACGATGCGGCTGCGAGAAAGCTTCGACCTTTAGCTGCGAGGCGTCGCTAATAGCGCTCGAATGACATTCTTTTCCTCAAAGCGTTCAGACGAAATCCTCGTCTCTAGAACTCAAAACATACAAACACACCTCTAGCGGTAACATGCCTCTAAACTGGCATCATTTCTTTGTTGTGATCACAACAAAGCGAACTCGCGTCAAGCGGACAATAGCAGCCTTTAAAGGGTAGGCTCTCTTACATCCGACAAGGATAACATAGCTTCTACAATAAAACTGAAATTTTGTTTAGCACTTCCTAACGTAAAGTAGCTCGATTCGTACCAGAAAAAATCATATAAGCCGATAACAATTGCGGATTTTAAAGCAGTGCGAGTCAGGTTAAAATCGCAAACAGGCAAAGCGAAAGCGATTTGTCATCGCTATAGCCTCGGTCCAGAAGTAAACCTAGGTCTTGCCCTAAACCCAGCCATGCTGGATCTTGACATCTCAAAGGCATAGTATCAACACCCGATCTGAGATTCCAAATTTGTCTCTTTATTTATATTTATGCGTTTATGAGTCTCCATGAGCCAAAGATTTGGGAATTCTCATCTTACCTGGCGGCAGGTATGGTGATCATCAGAGAGACAGGAATGAGGCGACAACTCACAGCCTGTTCCTCTAGCCGAAAAAACAGAACTTCTCTCAATTTATAAAAAACCACGATTTTATTTGAGCAAAATTATTTTACAGGCCTAATCGGGCGGGGATTGAGCCACCAGCGACCAGTCGAAAAATACATCGCATGGCCTCTGGCGGCCAGACCAAAAAAATACCATCAACAGCATCATGCCGAAAGTCTCTCCGCGACACATAACCAAACCATATAAGTCTGCTGGAAAACAGATCACAAGGGTCTTAAACTCCAAAGCGAACTCACGAGAAGTCCAGCCGACCTGGATGCGTGGGCAGCCTTGAAGGCACAGCCCCAATCTTACCACTGCGGAGCCTTTCAACCATTAATTCGCCTATCTTACCTGTGCATGTCTTATGCTGCCCAAGAACATCCGAAGGTTCTATCGAGCTGGGGAGCTCATGTACTGTTGAGAGTGAAATC
>JAEACV010000486.1:0-31568 GCA_016432835.1 Brassica nigra
ACATAAAGAGATAAATGTCAAGTTTCAGAAGATATATGTCAAGTTTTCGAGAGATAAATGTCAAGTTTCCCTATAAACACGAAGATGGGCCGAAATGGAAAAGCCGGTTCAATATGCAGAAGATAGACCGTCTTAAGGAGTATATAAGGTGTAGGACGAAATTCACCGTCATTTTTAATGAATAAGATTGCGGAGGAAAGCCAAGTAAACCCGACTTTCCTTGAAGGTCCGGATTCTCTGCGACAGCCAGCGACAAGTGACGAATAAATGCAGGAAAAGGTTTTGTTAAGATTTGGGACTGGACCTTAAGAAAGGCTGCCTACCCCTTCGAGGATCAAGTCGGGCGTAGTTCAGTTTAGAAAGGAATTGAACAAGAGATCGAACCGTCAGGCGGGTTAGATCTAGTATGGCGTTTGTCATAGAAACAGGCATGTCGAAGATAGCGCCTAGGGGTTTTGTGCGGAGCTCTTAGTAAAAATTGTCCGATCCTTCGAGATTCTGAGCGAGGCCCAGGCGTTCTAGGGCCTGGTTAGGTCTGAAGTATGGCGTTGGTCATAGAAGCGGGCATGTCGAAGATAATGCCTAGAGGTTTCTATGTCGGAGCTCTGAGTAAAAGTATAGTTAGATCCTTCGAGAGGAACAGGGTCTGCGGAAGATAAAACTAGAACAAAGGCCAGGCGTTATAAGTCCTGCCTCGCTGTGGCTTCCGCCTAAGTTCCAAGTTCTCTAAGCTAGCAGGGAGTTCTATAAGTCTAGATTCTAGGATTTTGGATCCCCTTCTCTTCTTCTCTTGCTCTCCTTATATACTCCTCTGAGTCGGTTTGCCTTAGGATGATGGACCTCGCCTTTGGGCCCAAGTTTATCTCTTCGGAAATATTCCATTTCGTCGATCTTCATAATTATCCTCGAGTTTTCCCTATTTTGGTGACTTGATGTTTATCCGATGTTGGAAATCGGATAAACCGTCATAGTCTGATTGGGCCTGAATTCTTAAAATCGTATAAGTAAGTCCGTTGACTTGTCTTAAGTCGTTGAGCGTTTTATCTGATTTCTGAAGAATATCTTTCTTCGTAAAATAAACCGTATAGCCTAAAGGATGCGATGTTCAAGTTAATCGATCTTTGTTTTATATGATATCTTCTCACGAAATCCAATCCTTAGATTTTGTCGTAAAACATCGAGGATGATTCGGCCGAATCGAAAGATGTTCATTCTGTAGCCGTGATCGTACCAAACTCCACGGATCGATCCAAACAAGCCAAGATGGGATCGGACCGAGCATGATGGGACAAGACCAGGGCGAGGGCCGTCGACCGGCGTCAGGGGCTTACCGCGGCGCCAGGCGGCCCAGCGTGACGATGCCGCGGTATGGAGCCGGCTTCGGCGTGTGGCGTGCCGCGACTTTCGCCCGGACGCCAGGCCGGCCGTTGACTTTCGATGCCGCGGTACCGGAGCCGAGGAGTGCCGCCCGGCGCATAGGGGTTCTCTGCCGCCCGTGGGTTTCCGTTTACTTGATCTTTCCCGTTAGGCGTTATTGCGAAATCTTTGAGTTTGGAAGGATCTTTAGCCGTAGATTTTGAGATAACCGTTTTCGACCTCACAAGAGAGTGGATATTCTAATTTGAGAAAATCTATCATTATAACTTCTTTTCAAATTATCCGAGACTTTTTTTGTTTTAAGAAATACTTTCCGAGACTTTCAGTCGATTCAGTCATGACCGATTTTTGACACCAACAATAAGAGCTTTGGCGAGGAGCAATCATCACCAAACTTCCAGAGCACTTAGCGCCGTTTTAGCATTCTTTTCTGTTTTCACTAGCGAGCTGCGACTCAACTAGGTTAGATCTAGGCGGCGGACTAGCGGACCTTCGACAGCTCTTGTAACTTATTCTTTACCCGTTGTTCCGCTCAAGCGAATTCAGAAATAAGATCTCTTTGCTATTTTACGATTTTCATTTTACAACTTTATCTCCATTGATTGTATAGGTGTGTGGCCCAGCAGATATCCGGGACCTTCAAAGGAAGATCGGGTTAACTTCGATTTTCCTCCACAAATCATTGCTCGGAAATTGGCGGTGTGAATTTGGTTCCTGATTTGGCTAGAAGGAGGGTTACGGATCTATCTATCTACGCAGCTGCACAGCTCGATCATGTCTCGCGTGCAAAGACCAGCCAGCTAGGCGGAACACCCGTCGGCGTAGCGTTGAAGACTCCAGCGGAATCGTCCATAGTCCTTTGCTGATGCAAACCTTTCCGGACAAATGAAAGAACTGTTTACCTCCGTAGAGCGAGCGGAACAACAGAACAAGCTAATAACCTCGCTCGCCAAAACAGGTGCGACACCTTAACTGCGAGCAAGTTACGCATGGATCCACGAAGCGCGCAGCGGCAGAAGAATCGACCCGGATCTCGGCACGAGAAAAGATGCCGAAAGAGCCCACTCGAGGAAGCGGCTCGAAAGGACAGTAAACGACCTCGCAGAACCTTCCACCCCGACTCAGGGAAACGAAGAGGCGGCGTCGAGCGCATCAATCTGGATATCAGCGACCAATCGGATCGCCGATGAAGATGCTGACATCCACCCTAGGAGGACCGAAGCCAGTCCGCTCGGCGAGCGGTATCGCCGAAAGGCCCATGACAGAAGAGGAAAAAGAACTCTCTGGATGGGCAGGAAGAACTTCATGAGGAAGATCGGCTTCGGATCCATTGCGACCAGCGACAAACTCAGAAGGCCGGTGGCAATAGCGAGATCCATGATCTCCGCGAATATCTCAAAGAAAGGCCCGTGGCGAAGTGGCGGTGTCGCAAATCCATCGAGGCATTCGTTCCGCCCGAGATGCGATAGACTTCGAGGAAGCCCGGAACACCGTTCACGGCTTCGGATCGAAACACGCATCTCAGACCAGGGAAAATCAAAATCGGTCTATGGCTGATGCGACGGATCCTGGTCGCACCTGCGGTCTTTCGGATACTTAATGGGTAGGTGCAAACTCGGGCGTGAGCGAGGCAGCGGTCATTGTCTTCTCTTAAGTCGAGCACCTCAAAGAGCTGCGCTCGAATGGTTCTCGGCTCAAAGGAACTCCGCCGGAAGCTTCCTGACTGGCCTCGGCGTTTCTCAAACAATACTCCATGTTCATGGACAGAGAGAGGCGTCCGTGGACCTATGGAGTCTAGCTTCAGGAAGGAGGGCGAGTTAAGCTCCGCGACTTCATCGAAAGGTTCAAACTGGTGATGGCCAGGTAATGGGCATCAGCGACAATGTATGCAAGCGGCATGCGAGGAAAACCCTCGTTATAGAAGTCGAAGTTCGAAGGTGGATACTACTGGAAAAGCCGCGGACAATCCGGATACCCTCCACAAAGCAATGGACTTCATCATCATGGAGGAAGAGATGAAGCTTCGCGTGAGAGTGCGGACCACGAAAGCGTCCTCGAAAAGATACCCTCACCGTAGCGACAAAAGCGTCCATCACGAAGGGAAGGCGCCCAAAGCGAGTATAACTTCGCCATCAACCGGACAAGGCAAAACCTCTGGAAACACTGGACCGGGAACCAGTACAAGGATAATTCCTACTGCGAGTTCCACGAAACCAGAGGTCACTCCCGCTGCGAACTGCAAGGTTCTGGCCCGGCTAGCCGCCAAAGATCCTCACCGGCGAACTATCAAAGGTCGAGAGTATAGAGGACTTCTCACGGACTCCGACCTTGAATAACAAAGCTGTCTCCGAGGACAGCGACCGAAAATCAATGGGTGAAAACAGGAGAGCGGAGGGGCGACCAAGGAACAACAACAGTCGCGGAAAACATGATCATCGGAGGATCACAGATCTACCAAGACTCAATCTCATTGATAAAAGCCTACGGTAGAGACAAGTTCCAAGCAGGTTTCGGATAGCGATATTCCTAACAGCGCGATCACTTTCGGCGAACGAAACTCGAGGTCGACAAACCTCAATCACGATCCTTTGGTTATCGACCTGGTAATCCAGGATCTCGAGTCGACCGCATCCTCCTCGATCACAGGAAATACGGTCAACATTATCTTCAGCGACACCCTCTACGGGATGAAGATCCCACTTGGAGAAGTCGTCCACGAGCCAAAACCTTTGACTGGGTTTTGGGCGTCACTTCCATGACCCTCGGAGAATCGCTCCCGTTCATGGCCGAAAGAAGTCACACAAATCGTCCCGGTTAGCGGTAATTCGACAACCCACCATCTACCAGCATCATGGGAACCGTTGGATTAACTTCATGAAGGCAATTACCATCCACATATCACCTCGGCATCAAATTTCCGACTCCACGAATCGAAGCCATCTTGGGTAGTCGAAAAAAATCGAGACTCTGTTACCTAGCCGAGTTCAGCTGCAAAAGATCGGGCAGCCAAAGCTGACCCCTAGCGAAGCGAGCAAAGGAATCACCTGACATTCCTGAAAACTTCGAAAAGATGATCGAGAATCATCAAACGAACTGCGATTCAAGACAGCGACAAAGCCTCTGAGTCCACCACCATAAAAGCAGACAGCTCGACCCCGCACAAACCGTCGATCCGACCAACTGATCGAAGTAGCGCGAGGAGTAAAACATCTGCGGCGACTACCAGAACTTCTGAGATGGCTTCTCCGGAAGATGCATTAGGCTTCGTCGAAACCGGCGAGTTCAGCTATCCTCCTCACCAAAGTGCGTGTATACTCTATACTCCCACAAAATGGCGAAATATCCATACATGTACTCAAAATGTTTTGAAATTTTTCAAATAAAATTCTTTTTATCTATTTCTTACGGCTCACTTAATTTGAAAGCGGCGTAAACACTCTGAAAAAAGCGAAATCATATCTTCAAAGCGAGACATGTTCCTGGAAAAGATAACAAAACTTCGTATCATCGCTAAAACAGTCCACCTGCGACTTTAAAACAACTTATGCCCGTCGATTGGCCCGGCCGGACGCTTTTCAAGCGTTCACTCAAATACAAACTACGTAGTCAGACCTACAAGGTCCTCTTACATCCGACAAGGATATCATGGCAGCTATACAAAGAGAAAATTTTGGTTTAAGCGTCTCGGATAAAATCCGAAGATAGCTCGATTCTTTTAATCAAGTCATATAAGCCCGGACTAGTGCGGACTTTCGCCGAAAGAATCAGGAAGAAATCACTAACGGAAAAGCGAAAGCCGATCAGTCATCGCACAACCTTAAAGGCGAGTAAGCCTAGGTCTTGCCACTAGCTCAGTCTTCTTTGGATCTTGACATCTCACGGACATAGTATATTATCACGAGATCCCAAAACATGTCTCTTATGGCTTACACCTAAAGCTTTCGCTAGAAAGTAGCATCAGACCAAGGAGGCGAAAAAGAGTTAGGATCTGAAAGTGACTACTCACATTCTTTCCTCTACACTTGATGAAAGTATAAATCAAAGCAAAGGCGAAATTTCGCAAATTTTCATATTTATAAAGTCCATAAAAGGCGGTAGGATTCTATGCCACCAACGGCCAGTCCCAAAACATAAAGATGCAACCTCCGACGGTGGGATAAAACTCCTAAAACGGCACACACAGCCAATCGATTCACAAAGGAAGTCAACATCGAGAAATCAGGATCACGGAAATCGAATGAACCTGCAAGCTGGTCCACTTCCTCATTCACACCTTGGCGTTCCCACCACCCTCGGCATACTCGCCGGCTCCGGCCTCCACCGTATCCTCGGAAACCTCGATAGAGTTCCCATAGTCTCGGACTCTTTCCTCGACTGGAGGAACCAAGGACTCAGCATGAGCACACTTTCGGCCATAAAGTCCTTCATCTCAGCGATCTCGAATCAAAGAAATCCGGGTTACGAGACTTGTAAAGGTTCTGACCGAGCGGCACTTCGCGGAAATGCTGTACAAACTCCTGAGCTTCTTTAAAACATTGAAACTCAGCGCGAGCGATTCCGCCCGTCTCGCCACCTCGCGACCATCTTCCTTCCTCTCCTTTCTGCCCGAACAAGAGCTCGAGCATAAAGCTCAGCACTTTTCGTTCTGCGCCTTAACCTCTTGATGGAATCGGAAGAGCTCTCGCTCAGCTTCCTTGGTCTTGAAGTTAGCAATCCTAGCCTTGCGGAAACTTGAGTCGGCGCATTGCCAAACACTCTTAGTCTGCGCAAATTCAAGATCAATAAACATACATATATGCGGAATCAAGAATACGGTTAAGAGTTCAAAGAACAAAACCTCATTGATCGGTGGGAACCCTCGGCAAAACCCATTGCCTCTTCTCTTCTTCCAGCGACTTCGTCGATAACAAACTCGGAGGAAGGCCGTCAATTGCTTGGGAAGTGGATAATCACTGGCTCCATCTTTTTCCGTTGGAACAAAACTAGGAGTTTTCCCCAGCGGTGAAGGATCATCGAACCTTCCCCACCATCGATTTCTTCCCTTCACGGGATCTCTGTTTACACCTCGAGTCGGGGCTTGATAACGGTTGTCATATGTCGGGACGAGTCACCGGACGGTAAAACCTTATGTCTGAATTAGTTCGAAGTGAAGGACTTCCAGAAAAGCGGACTTTGTGAAGGAGATCCCTCTTGGCCGAAAAGATTGCCATGCAAATGTAACAGCCCGTTCTCTTCAAAGCGAAGCGTTTTCATTAAAACTCACACTTCCGAAATAACAAAATAAGAATACCAGGTTTTCATCGTATTACCTCGGTTGAAGTTCCATGCATGCGGAAATAGATGGAGGCAGCTCTCCTCGACAGAGAATCACCATCTATTGGACGAAAAGCGTTCTTGCCCGCGACTTAGGGTTGAAGTAGTCCCTGAATTATGGCCATATCCTTCTTGGGCAGAATGGAGTAGTAACGTCGCTCCCGTCGGCGAGTGCTCCAAGGCCGAAATCACCAGGACTGAGATCGATCGAGCTCATAACTTGAAGATCAATCGCCCAAGCCAACTCTACAAAGCGAGGCGAGCAGGCTGATCGAGAGTTGAAGTGGCCGCCACGAACAATAGTGCGGGGATCGGGAACCACATGCGGCAATACGTAAAGCCTCGTAATATGTAAAGAAACCTTCGGGGAGGATTTCCGCTCGTTACCGGCGGAATCGAGTTTGACTCCATCGAGAATCTGGTAAAATCTCGAAGAGTCACGAGATATTCTGTGAAACCAGGCTCGGCGTAAAGGGCACCAGGCTGCCTCAAAGTCTCTTCGAACAGGGATATCTGGCGGTGATGGGGGTGAACCCACAAGGGCTCGGTAATACGCATTCTTAGTTTCCTCCTCGGTAAACTCCTCACCGTCACATGGGCGGAGAGTCACCCGAGAATGATGATGGGAAGAAGAATTTCTCTTAGGATCTTGAAGACATTATTCTTAAAAAGAGGATTCTTGAGAGAGATGATCTTTTATGGTGAAGTAAGAATGAATGAGATTTCTTACTCCCTCCTTATAAAGGAGGTAAAATCACTATTACCGACTTTTCGACAAAGCGATTACGTCTTTACACTTCCCATCTGACTATACATAGCGAGGACCGAAGGCACTACGGTTCCTAGCTAGCTGGGAGCTAACTGTTGGGGTCAAAATCGGTAAGCGGCAAAATCGTCACCGAGAAAGTCCTCGAAGAAAACCAAGTGGCGATCGAAACCAAGCGGTCGTCACTCGATGAACTCACAAGAAGGCATGAGCGGACCGTGAGCCGGGGATCAGGCAGGCAAGCAGGCAAGGCGAGGACGCGACGCGCAGGCGACGAGGCTTGCCTGTCCCGTCTGGCGCCCGCAGGGTCCTGGTTCCCATCATGCAATCGTCTTCGTGATCACCGGGTGGCGGCAGCATCTTGGTCCCTTAAACCCATGTCAGGATTGTCCGCCAAACAACAATGATTATTCCGCGAAAGCCTTCGATTGTCCATGAAACAACAATGATTATTCCGCAAAGCCACATTACTCAAACCCTTGAAAACGGTTATCTCCGAAATCTACGGTAAAGATCCTGGCTTCAAGATTTCCCTCCGGAGCGACTGCGGAAAGATCGAACAACGGAAAACCCGCGGATGGCAGAGGCGGCTGGCGAAGCGACACGCGGGCGACCTGGCGCCCGGCACAATCCTGTAGGCCGGCCACACACTGCGCGCGTCCGGCAGCCACAATAACTGACGCAGCGTCAACGACTGGCGCCAGCGGCACCCGGCCTGCGGGCAACACAGCGTCCGCGGGCGGCCTGGCGCCAGTGGCACCCGACCTGGCGCCGGCATGACGGCGCGGCGGCACCGGCGGCGCCCGGCGGCACCATACGCAGCGGGCGTACCTGGCGCCAACGGCACTGGCTTTCCGTACCGCGGAGTCGTCCAGCGGGCGGCCTGGCGCCGCGGCATAACTGGCGGCGTTCATAAGCCGGCCTGGCGCCCGGCGGCAGCGTTCCATGAAAGACGGCCGCGCCGATGGCACCCTCGTCTGGTTTCGGTCCCATCATGCCGGTCTGATCCCATCTTGGCTTATTTGGATCAATTTTCGTGAGTTTAGTGCGATCCGCGGTTATTCTAAACACCAAACATCTCGACTATCACGAGGTGGTTCGCCGAATGCGAAACAACTTCAAAGACTATTCTTTGAAAAACGTTATAAGCGTCTAAGCGGCCCGGCGTGGTCAAAGCGGCCCACTACGATTTTCAGAAAGGAAGGATAACTATGGCCGGTTTATCCTTATCCTCACATAAAGAGATAAATGTCAAATTTCCAGAAGATAAATGTCAAGTTTTCGAAGATAAATGTCAAGTTTCGATAAACAAGAAGATGGGCGAAAATGAAAAAATCGATTCAGCCCTTAGAAGATAGACCCGTCTTAAGAGGGTATATAAGGGAGCTTTGGCGAGGAGCAAATCATCACCAAACTTCGAGCACTTAGCACTTAGGCGTTTTTAGCATTCTTTATGTTTTCACTAGCGAGCTGCGACTCAAGCTAAGGTTAGATCTTGTAGCTTATTTCTTTACCGTTGTTCCGCAGCTTAAGCGAATTCAGAAATAAGATCTCCTTCGCTCTATTTTACGATTTTCATTTTACAACTTTTATCTCCATTGATAGTATCGGTGTGTGGCCCAGCAGATATTGGGACCTTCAGGGAAGATCGGGTTAACTTCGATTTTCCTCCACAAATCATTTATCAGAAATTGTGGTGTGAATTTTGGTTCCCACATTCGTCTTGGTCGAAATAAATCGGGAAAACAGGAGACCACCAATGGTTCACAAATGGATCTCGATTCATGCATAAAAGCGATCCGGATTATTAAAACACTAGTCATCTAGACTATATACGGTGAATTGAGATTCCTTCGGCAAAACAAAGTATCATGGCGAGGCTGGTTTCTCCGAAAAATGCGTTAAAGCGTCCTTGTCGAAACAACGGCCCCGAAGGCATTAAGCGACGAATCGGCCCACTTGCGATTTCCAGGAAACCAATCGAGGCGGACATGGCATATATGTTTATCTTAACAAAAGATATGTTAAGTTTCGAAGATAAATGTGAAGTTTCTTGAAGATAAATGTCAAGTTTCGATAAACATGAAGACCGGCGAAATGGAAAGAAGCCGATTCACGATGATTCCCAAAGGAAGAATAGGCCGTCTCAAAGAGGATTATATAAGGAGGGCTTGGGTGAGGAGTAAAAGGATAACTTTTCCAGAGCAACATAGCACTTAGGAACAGCAGGCACCTTTTCCGTTTTACTAGCGACTGCGACTCAACTAGGTTAGAACTTAGGTTGCTAGACTAGAGAACTGCCGACAGCTCTTGTAGCCAAGGCTCTTACATTGTTCAGGCTCAAGCGGTTTGGAAATAAGATCTTTTGCTCTATTCTTTTTCTTCACGATTTTCATTCCGTTTTCTTATTCTCTTTGTCGTTACTGATTGTGTCGTGTGTGGTCCAGCAAATAACGGGACCTTGGGAAGGCTAGGTTCACAGGCTTTCCTTCAAATCAACTTATTTTGACAGTCACGAATTCGGTTCCACACCCCCACGACCCTTAGGTGTAAGATAATGACAGGCCAAATCGATGTCGCACGTTAGGAGGGAGAGTTAAGCCTCGAAAGGATAAAGGGAGTTGCTTTTGCGATGGGAACTTCATCTCGGAGGACCTTACGCTACCGAATGGACTCACAGGTTCGCCCGGGTGATGGAAGTGGGACTAGCGAGGCTCCTCTTCGGACGACTTCTTTGCTAACCTTCCTCCTGGTTTTACTACTCCAGCGTCGCTGGACCAAGTATCGAGGATAGGGCGGTCAGCGGAAGGTTCTCGATTGATCAACGAGTTTGGTTCGATAATTCTTTACTCTTCAAATACTAGTTCGTAGTTTCCATATTTGATCCTTGGTTTTCAGGGGATGCGGGTTTTCAGCGGCTCGGCCAGGTTTCAGGGGAGCGTCTTTCGCATTCAAAGCCGAAGAAGATCGAGAGGAAGTTTGTCCGTTTCGAGCGAAGTCGCGGAAAAGATCGTGGCGGGCGAATCTCATTCGAGCTCTCCGTCGTGAGGAGAGGAAAGGGAGGAGGGCAGTTACTGCTGAGCTAGCGAGGAGAGTGTAGGAACTGAAATTATGTATGGATTTTAATGAAAAAGATTCGGAAGAAATCCAAGTAAACCCGACTTTCTTGAAGGTCAGGATACTGCGTTGCCACCGAAATCGAGAAAGTTAACAGATGACAAAATAAAAATTGTAATGTTTGCTTCGGCGTTTTATTAAATGAAAGATATGAATACAAGGATTCTCGAAAGGCAGAGATTTGCGATTTAAAGAAAAGATAGAGTCGCGGGCAATAAGCGTCCTAAGCCTTGCTCCGTAGTCTAACCACCTAAACCCTAATTCTTCTAAGCTAGCAAATGCTCTAAGTATAATTTTCGGATCCCCTTCTCCTCTGCTCTTGCTCTCCTATATACCCACTCCTAGGTCGATTTACCTTAGGATGATGGACCTGCCTTTGGGCCCAAGTTTATCTCTTCAGGAAGTATTCCATTTTAAACGATCTTAGTAATTATCCTCGAGCTTTTTCCTATTTTTCGGTGACTTGATGTTTATCCGATGTTTGGAAATCGGATAAACCATCATAGCCTGATTGGGCCTGAATTCTTAAAATTGTAAGTAAGTCCGTGGACTTGTCTTAAGTCGTTGAGCGTTTTATAAGATTTCGGAAGACTATCTTTCTCGTAAAATAAACCATATAGCCTAAAGGATCGATGTTGAGTTAATCGATCTTGTTTTATCTGATATATTCTACGAAATCCAAATCCTTCTAATTTTTGTCATTAAAACATCGAGGATGATTCCAATCGGTCGAATCGAAAGATATTTATTTACGTGGCCGTGATCATTATCAAACTCACGAGTTGATCCAACAAACCAAGATGGGATCAGACCAAGCATGATGGGACCGAGACCAGGAAGAGGACCGTCGACCGGCGCCAGGGCTTGCCGCCCGTATGTAAAGGCAACTGTGGGGCGCTTACGCCGGCAGCCCGGCTGCCGCCGGCGCCAGGCGGTTTGCAGGATGCTTGCCGCCCGGCGCCGGAGCCGCTTCGCGGAGCGCTTACGCCGGCGGCTGGGGCGCTACGCCCGGCGCCAGGCTTTAACTTTTACAGCGCCTAGCGGTTTCGCGGGGCTTACGCCGCGGCATAGGCGGTTCGCGGGGCGCTTACCGCTGGCGCTTGAATTGATTTTATGGGGCGCTTGCGCGGATAGGCAGCTTCGGGGCGCTTGCGCCAGCGCCAGGCGGCTAGCGTGGCAGCTGCCGCCCGCGCCAGGGGCTTACGCGCGAGCTCCGTCTACGCTAACCGGCGCCGAGGTTCGACCACCGTGGGTTTTCCGTTGCCCGATCTTTCCCCGTTGGCGTTTCGCGGAAATCTTTGAGTTTGGAAGGATCTTTAGCCGTAGATTTCGAGATAACCGTTTTTTGACCTCACGGTTTGCCCCAGCTCATTAAGATCAGATCACGATTTTCGCGGGCAATGATTGATTTTAAAATCGAAATTTTTGGCTAAGGATTCTTTGCGTAGGAAACCTACGTCATCATCCCCTTTTCTTATAAATAGCCAGCCTTTCCTTCTCATTCTTCACATCTTTTCAAATTCTCTCTTCTTCTCTCTCAAGAAAAGAAAATGTCTTCATCCCAAGTTGAAAAGAATGATTCTGATGTTGAGATGGGCGAGGCCAATAAGCTCCGTCGGTTTCGGCCGTTCAGGATGCTACTCGTCCCTCATTGATGGCCGCCCGATGTTCCTTCCGCGGCTCCGACTCCTTTGCCTGTTTCTCCGATCTCTCTGCCCGCTCCTTCGGCCCCTGCGGCTGTTCTTCCGGTTCCCAGCCCCGAAGTCCCATCCGAGGTCCTCCTGCCTGCGGAAGGGGTTATTGTTCCAGAACAGATTCTTGAGCAGATTCCTGATGTTCAGGTTCATCCATCGGGTTCTTCGACTACTCGATCGTGATCTCGGGAGAGGATGCAATAGAATCCACTCTTCCCCGGCAAAGGAACTTCGTCTTAGGACTGCCAGCTGGCGCCGTGCCATTGCCCAAAGGGAAGGGCAAGGGCTGAGTCGCGGCATCGAACAAAAGGAAGCCCGGGGAGTCGCGAAGGCGAACTTTCACAGCCGTTGGCGCCATCGTTCAAGGTTGATTTCAATCTATCTGCAATTCTTGTATGGCTTTTCTCTTTCTTTTCTTTTTTATGATGATACTTACCCCTTCTTTTCGCGGACAGTTTGTCGCTGATTGACGGAATGCTTGGCGAGTGTGGGTGGAAGTCATTTGTATCAAAGGAGCTGGAATCGTCGCAGGAAAGCTGCTAGGCGTACTAAGGCTACTGCAGAACCGTCGAGGACACCATGCTGCCCAGGCGTCCCAGCGAGTTCATTATCAGTGACCTTAAAGCGTGACCTTGGAGAAGATGAGTTAAGCTCCTCAAGGTAAAGAAGGAGAAGAAGAGCAAATCCTCGGAAGTCCGCGCCTTCAGCGAAAGTCAAACTTATGAGGAGATGAAAATGCTCCGCGGTTTGCCGCCGGCGTGGGCGGTTTTGGGGCTTACGCGAAGCGCAGGCGGCTACACCCGGTGCCAGGCGGTTTGCGGGGCGCTTACCGCGGCGCCAGGCCGACTTCGCGAGCGCTGCCCGGCGCGGGGCGGCTGCGCGTGGCGCTTACCGCCCGGTGCCAGGGCTTACGCCAGGCAGGCGGCTCCGTCTCGCCTGCCGCCGGCATGGGGAGTTCTCTGCCTGCGTGGGTTTTCCGTTGCCCGATCTTTCCCCGTTGGCGTTTGTGCGGTAAATCTTTGAGTTTGGAAGGATCTTTAGCGGTAGATTTGAGATAACGTTTTGACTGAGAGCCTCATTTTCAATGCTGAGTTCGGGAGTTTCAAGGATGCCTGGGACTTCTTGGGTGACTCGCCGAATGCAGCGGCTCGGGTGGTACCTTTTGGAAGTCAGGGGTAACTTTTCCTTTCTTTCGGGTCAGCGATGTAGAGCCTTATGGAAGGGTGTGCCCATGCTGGAGTCGGCGGTTACTCAATCGAGGGAGGAACCGGGAACTCAGGGATCCCATCGTGGTCTCGAGGAGGACACGGTGAGCGGAAGCGGTGCCATGAGCGAGGAAGGAGAAGTCGATCAGCCCGTGAGCTTGTTTGGCGTGTCGATGTCGGGTACCTTGACGACCTTTGAGGATCGTCGGGATTGCTTTCCTTAATCTTTATCTTTATCGTAGTATGTGGTATTTTAGCGAGTGTGGCTGTTGATTATATGGAATGGCTATATGGGGCCATTTGATAATATTGAGGACTTGCCGTTAGTGGCTTTGAATCGGCCTTTCTGCGGCTTTTATATATATGGAAAATTTTAT
This sequence comes from Brassica nigra, assembly GCA_016432835.1. Lineage (NCBI taxonomy): Eukaryota > Viridiplantae > Streptophyta > Magnoliopsida > Brassicales > Brassicaceae > Brassica > Brassica nigra. The sequence continues at coordinate 13,850 of JAEACV010000486.1, forward strand.
TATCATTCTGCGATTTTTAGTTTATACTTCTGTTAAGTGTTAGAAGATGCAGTAGTCACTTATATCTTAACTCTTGGTTTGTAGTCTGTTAAGCTTGCTTTTTTTAGAATGAGGGTATTGAAAATGTTTAGAAGTTTTAAAGTTTAAGTGAGCATTTTTAGATGTGGACGAGGAGACATGTTTTAAGATCTCATTATCAGTTTTGATATCATGTCTTGAGATGTTAACAGGCCAGTAGGACTGGGCTTAGAGCAAGACCTAGGTTTACTTTTGGCTCAAAGGCTGTGCGACGACTAATGGGCTTCGTTTTACTGTTGGCGATTTCTACCTGGTTCTTTCGATTTAAAGTCCGGCGGCTTGGTGGCGGCTTATCGACTTATTATGGGAAGAACCGAGGCACTCGAGCGTCTGGTGTGCTGACAAAATTTCGGTTTTTTTTTATGGTAGCTAAGGTATCCTTGTCCGGATGTAAAGAACCTTTAGTTTTGTGAAAGGTTTGATGCGAGTTCTTTTGGAAGCGTTTTTGGGTTTGTCATAAGGGGATAGCTGAAGTTGTCGATAAGACAAGCTGCCTACGTACCTCTTCGAGGATCAAGCCATCTCCGAGGAGTTACGCTTGTTTTCGCAGGCGTTCTACTTTCGCTGGATGGGACCGTTCTGTTACTTCGCCGTTGAGGCTTTAGTTATGTCGAATTCGTTTAATGAGCGGGTTTCCGCTGGTAAAGGCGATGGACTTCGGGACTGTGTCGCTGTCGGGTCGTTGCCTGGTCAGTGATTCTGAATCACTTTACGGGGTTCGGGAATACTCTGAGTCTTCTTGGCTTCGCTTTTGGGCTGACCATGGGGGTGTTCGAGTTTGTATGCGTAGTTGTGCTTTCGGCCAAGTAGAGGCCTAGACTGTTTCTGGCATCCCAGTTACCCGCTGTTCCGTTTGGTGTTGGGAACTTGATGCCAGGTGGTAAGTTGTGGGAACCGAAATTCACACCGTCGATTGTAATGAATAAAAGCGGAGGAAGCCAAGTTAACCCGACTTTCCTTGAAGGTCGGATTCTCTCGCGACAGCCAACGACAAGTGACCCGAATAAATGCGGAAAAGGTTTTGTTAAGATTTGGGACTGGACCTTAAGAAAGGCTGCCTACGTACCCTTTCGAGGATCAAGTCGGACGTAGTTCAGTTTAGAAAGAATTGAACAAGAGATCGAACCGTCTGGCGGGTTCGATCTAGTATGAAGTTTGTCGAAACAGGCATGTCGAAGATACTGCCTAGGGTTTCTATGTACGAACTCTGAAGTAAAGAATTGTCGATCCTTAGAGGAGCGGAGATTAGCGAGAAGGAGGCGATCCGGACGTTCTAGGGCCTGCCTTGCTAGTCTGACACGCCTAAATTCTAAGTTCTATCAGCTAACAGGAGCTCTCTAGGTCTCAATCTAGGATTTTCGGATCCTCTTCTCCTCTGCTCTTGCTCTCCTTATATACCCTCCTAGGTCGGTTTGTCTTAGGATGATGGACCTCGCCTTTAAGCCCAAGTTTATCTCTTCAGAAGTATTCCATTTTAAATCGATCATTGGAATTATCCTCGAGTTTTCCCTATTTTTGGTGACTTGATGTTTATCCGATGTTCAGGAAATTGAATAAACCGTCATAGCCTGATTGGGCATGAATTCTTAAAATCGTAAGTAAGTCCGTGGACTTGTCTTAAAATGGTTGAGCGTTTTATACAATTTCGGAAGACTATCTTTCTCGTAAAATAAGCCATAGCCTAAAGGATCGATGTTCGAGTTAATCGATCTTGTTTTATCGATATCTTCTGAAATCAATCCTTATTTTTTATTAAATTAAAACATCGAGGATGATTCCAATCCGCGGTTTACCGATTCTGTGAAAAGTTAGTAAACGAATAGGCTTAAGTGAAGAGACAAATTTTGGATCTCGTATACCATACTATGTCTGTGAGATGTCAAGATCAGGGTGGCTGAGTTTAGGGCAAGACCTAGGTTTACTCGGTGAGGCTTTGCGATGACAAATGCGGCTTCGTTTTGCCTGTTTGCGATTTTAACCTGACTTCGTGCCGTTTAAAATTAAATTGTTGTCGAACTTATATGATTTGTCTGGGCGTGAGTCAGTACTTCCTTCTGAAGAGCTAAACCAAAATTTGGATTTCTTGTATAGTATGTTTATCCTTGTATGCGCTATGTTTATCCTTAATCGGATGCAAGAGCTACCCTTGAAGGCTGACTTTATGCATTTTAGGGCGTTAGAGTTTGTTTGTTGTGATCAGCAACAACGACATGATGACCAGTTAAGAGGCATGTTACCGTTTAGAGGTGTGTTTGTATGTTTTAAGGAAAAGAATGTCCTTCGGCGTTAGCGCGTCTATGATGCTGAAGGTCGAGGTTCCGCGCATTCGTGGTTGAAATGTTCGCGGGCTTTGGAGATGTTTTGCGAATGTTACGCCAGAAACTGTTGTTTCGGTTTGGGCGCTTGAGACCAAGAGGTCCGCGTAAGTTGACCGAGGCGTCTACATTCACAGTGCCGTGAAGTGTTGGCCTTCGGGATTTGTTTGTATATATTAAGGATGACTCGTATAACTCTTGGAGCCTTGTCGCGAGTGTTTCTTTTCATGCGTGTTCTGAGTATAGAACATGTCGATTGAAGATGAGTTTAAATCTTCCGTTAACCATATGGTTGTTAGGACTGAGTTTTGGTATGAAGAGTTTATCGTATGATTTCCAATTCTGGGTTATCGACAAATTGCTTGCGTAATAGTCACTTGGCGTTCTATGAACAAATCGTGGATTGTTGTTTTAGCCGTTAAGTGATTGGGCGGTCTTCATCGGCTTTGGATTGGCATGGAGGCTAGATTCAGCCGTATCGCCAAGGAAGTGTTAGTAAGCGATCAGACCATGACCCTTATTAAGGTCATGTTAGTTCTGATTGTCCTTAATGGGGATGCGAATTCAGGTCCGGGCTTTCTGGAAGGCGTGGTTGGCCGAGGGCCAAATAGCGTTGCCGAGATAGACATGCCAAGCATAGCGGAGTTTTCTGAGTTATGGCTGATGGCTTTTAGAAGCGATCTTCCACTATGGCTCATTATAAATTCTTTTTGTTGCATGAAAATCGTATCATTTTATCTAGGGAAAAGGTTTAAAGGGATCGGCCAGGACATGTCGCGGGTTGCCTGCGTGATTATTTCCTGCTTTCGGGCGTAACCGCAGGGAGTGGCGAGGAACCTTGTGGAGCAAAAGCTGTCTATGACATTTTCGTTGGACCCATTATGTTTATTTCACGAAAGTTGCTTTGTATGAATTGACTCTACCATCGGAGGATTTTTAGTAAAAGTGATGTAAGAGGGGTTTTATAAGTAGGGAGAGTGTTTCTCACAAATTACTTGCGATATTGGCGACCACGGATTATGTTTTCCTCATTCACTTTTAGCGTTACTGCGAAATCGTTTTGCATGAGACCGATCATGTTTTCCATAGGCTGTTTTAAAAATGTTCTTGTTATCACAGTAATGGATGACCGGTTTCATGGAGATAGAAAATGCATGATTGTTAAAGTAGCGATATTTCCACGGATTACGGGAGATGTTTCGCTATGATTTCGACCTTTGGTGGCTGCCGAACTACTCATGGAGTTTTACGAAGGTTATTTCGTTATTTTGTAGTTCACCGTTGTGCTATTAGTCTGGCGTTGGTACCGCGTTTAGTAGCGAGTTTCGCGGCGAGGCGGCGTAGAGTTTGAAGACTATGTTTGTAGCGGTTGGGCTATGCAGCTAAGCGTCTTTTAGGCGAATCTTATTGCTGCAAGAGTTTGCTTTGTCAAAAGCGTTGTCTTGATCTGAAGCAAGAAGATGGGATTATCGTTTTGAAAGCGGGATAGGTATGCGTTTTCAAAGCGGGGAATGCTTTTAAGTGTCGGTTTTCGAGAACTAGCTTCGGTTTACATGTTCTGCCTTAGTCTCATCGATCGTTCAAGGCTGCCTCTTGCCCGTTCCTCTTTGTTTACTGACTTTTAACGGTTCATCGTCAAAGGACTTTGAAAAGTTTGATACGAGCGAGAATCGGTTTTGATGAAATTCTGGCGAGAATATCGGGCGAAAGAGATATGAGCGCCCAAGTTCCTGTTCGTTTCTTACGTACTGCTGGTTAAATTGACAATGTCCGATGGAACATTACAGAATCGTTGAAACAAGGGGAGAGTGGCGACCTTCGAAGAAGGCTAAGGTGGGTGCTTTAGACAAATGGAGACATCGGGCAAGGCGCCACTCGAGTGAGGCTCTTAGCTCGTCTGGCTATGGCGAACTGGTTAGGTCCTTATCGTTTCATATGATCTTGTATGACTTCGAATGGTGTTTCGTAAAATATTGCCGAGCTTGATTTTAAAATATGAACTTTGTTAAATAGTCAAGAAGGCTTTGCGGAAGAATCGTCGTGTTTCTTGAACAATCGAACATGGGTTTAAGGGACCAAGATGTTGCCGTTGCCCGATATCACGAAGGCGACTGCGGATGGGCACCAGGACCCTTGCCACCGGCGCCAAGCGGAAGCAGCGGGCCTACCGCCAGCGCCCGAGGGAGGACAAGCCTGCCGGCCTTGGCGTGGTGATCTGCCGCCCGGCATGGTATACCCGCCGATGTCGTGTCAGCGTCCGCCGATGCTGCTGTTGCTGTAACCGTCGATCCCGTGGCTCACGAGACTCAAAGGTCGAGTTCACGAAACCGGAAAAAGATGCATGGTACTTGTACCCCAAATCGGGAAGATCACTTTAGCTGGGTGTTGGATATGAACAGAAGGCAAAGGCACTTCTGGAACTGGATGGATTGAATGGATCGTCAAGAGGTGTGGAATGACTCTTGATATACCCGATCTAAGGCTAACCACCAAAGAAGCGGATGTAGTCGTTGGCTAACCACCAAATAACACACAAAGATGATTGGCTGACCACCAAATCAACAAGCGGTTCAAACCGATGAACTAGCTAAAGAACTATCTCTCTCACTCAGAGAAAAGAAACACAAATATAACTCAAACTTAGATTGATTTTATTGAATGAATTCAGTTCTATTTATAGGATTACAAAGAGATGAAATGATAAAAGATAATAAATATATTTGTGTAAAACAATGCATAGAAAAAGAAATCTTTGACTAGAACATGATAAATGAGTCAAAGGTGTGGAATCTGATGAAGACTGATCAAGGATGGTGATTTTGAGGAAGACTGGTCAAGGTTGTCGAATTTTAGGAAGATTGGTCAAGACATCCCTTCATTAAATGCGCCATGTCTGAATTGCGAGAATCGAAGATCATCTGATTTGAAAATGGCATAACTCCCACATCTGAACTCCGTTTGAGCTGATTCTTCTTCGAGGAGCTCCGGAATTGAGTTGAGCATGTTCTCCAAGTAATTTCATGCGTAGAAGCATCGTGGTTTGGAATATGAGTCAAACAATGAACATATATCATTGCTGCTTCCCATGATCAAGCCATGCATGTTTGTTTTGCTCGGTCCGCTATCCCAGGGTACATCATTCCCTTCCTCTTCAAAAGATTTGTCCTCAAATCTGAAACATTAAAAGGAAAAGGGGTATAAGCACATGAATCATAATCAACACATTGCTTACCTTGATTTTGGTCGGCTCTTGAATGGAAGAAGACCCTTATTGGTTTGCTTTCGATGATCATGGATTTGTTCTTCATCTAGCACCTCCATTGGTTCATGTGAAGTCATCAAAATTGTCAATGGGACTGAAAGTTCTTCCCTTTCTCGCTTGGTTTCAACATTGTCATTCTCCAAAGTCACCAGCGTTTCTGTTTTTGACACTTGTTAGCATAATGACCGATCCTATGGCATTTGAAGCACCTGGTAAAATGAGCTTTGCTTGTCACAGCATTTATCAGTCTCATTAGTTTTCAAATCAAATTTGAAAGATAAGAAGACTTACATTGCTGTTTTCTTTGAAGAAGTGTTGGTGTTTCCCTTCCTTTGAGCTGTCGGATAGCATGAATTGCCTTATGCAACATCTTCTCAAGCTGGCATAAGTCTGAAGCTCATTCTGATCAAACACATCACGGTTGCTTCTCTTGGTTTTGGTGAAGGGACAATCACCACTTCTGATTCTCTTCTCATCATCTTGAACCTGTTTTGCCTCTTCCTTTGGTTTCTTTGTTTCTGCACAAAATCAAACCCATTAGAAACAAACTGTTTCTTATTTCCAAAATCATTTGCTCTTTTCTAACACAGTTTTAAAGGGAAGTAAGCGTCTTGTTGTGGTTTTGATTTCTTGAGAAGTCCAAACATCCTGAAAAACACTTAACAAAAGGTTAGCAAATAAAATCCCTCACACTCTCAAAGTGTTTAGCTCACGATTTTTAGGTGATCACTGGAGTTCTTTTCACTGGTTCAAGGATGATAGGCAGTCAAAATTCAGCAATCAAAACCCCAAAGCAACAATGGTAAAGAGATAGATAGAGAGAAAAGAATTTTATGTGAAATCCTTTAACCACCCCAGGCTGGATTTCTCTTCAGCCAGCAGGGATTACTCTTCCACCACTAGCAAAAAAATCAAATCTTTTTTTTTTTGAATTTTTTTTTGTTTTTTTTTTTTTTTTATGGCCTAGGTAAGAAGGTGACCAGTTTAAGATAGATAGAAAGAAGAAGAAGTATTTATAAGAAGATGAAAAGATAGAAACAAACCAGCCAAAGTGGCTCACGATACAAATGATGCACTAAATCGGGAAGGATCACTTTAGCGGTGTTGGATATGAACCAGAGAAGCAAAGGCACTTCTGGAACTGGATGGATTGAATGGATCGTCAAGAGGTGTGGAATGACTCTTGATATACCCACGATCTAAGGCTAACAACCAAAGAGCGGATGTAGTCGTTGGCTAACCACCAAATAACACACAAAGATGATTGACCACCAAATCAACAAGCGGTTCAAACCGATGAACTAGCTAAAGAACTATCTCTCACTCAGAGAAAAGAAACACAAATATAACTCAAACTTAGATTAATTTTATTGAATGAATTCAGTTCCTATTTATAGGATTACAAAGAGATGAAATGATAAAAGATAATAAATATATTTATGTAAAACAATGCATAGAAAAGAAATCTTTGGCTAGAACATGATAAATGAGTCAAAGTGTGGAATCTGATGAAGACTGATCAAGGATGGTGATTTTGAGGAAGACTGGTCAAGGTTGTCGATTTTAGGAAGATTGGTCAAGACATCCCTTCATTAAATGCGCCATGTCAATTCGCGAGAATCGAAGATCATCTGATTTGAAAATGGCATAACTCCCACATCTGAACTCCGTTTGAGCTGATTCTTCTTCGAGGCTCCGGAATTGAGTTGAGCATGTTCTCCAAGTAATTTCATGCGTAGAAGCATCGTGGTTTGGAATATATGAGTCAAACAATGAACATATATCATTGCTGCTTCCCATGATCAAGCCATGCATGTTTGTTTTGCTCGGTCCGCTATCCCAGGGTACATCAGTACTGAGACAGGACCGGTCTCGTCCTATGACGGGACAGAGATCCTTCTCATGGGCGAGTGGTCGAGACAGCGACATTGTTTTCTTAGTAAAATCTCAGCGGGCTCGATTGAGGGCGAAGCGAAAACCATCTTGACCTAAACAAGGAGAGCAAAGTGAGGTTTCCACAGGCAAGGTGGCTATGGGCGAGGTGACCTTGGTGATGGTTGTTCTCGTCCACGGGCGAGGTGGCGGGAGTGATTTTGTTCCCGTAAAATCTCAGCGGGAACTCAATTGAGGCGAAGCGAAAGCCACTTTGATCTGACTCAAAGGATAGCGAAGGTGAGTTCGCCCTGTTGCGAGGTAGCCATGTCGGAGGGTGGTGACCTCGGTAATGTTTGTCTAGCCCGGCGAGGTGGCGGGACAGTGACTTTGTTCTCTTAAGTAAAATCTCAGCGGAAACTCCGATTGAGATGAAGCGAAAACCGATTGGCGTAGACACAAGGAGAACAAAGTGGGCTCTTACTAAGGCGGACTGGGAAGACTGATCTTGCCCTATGGCAAGTCTTCCTAGTAAGATCAAGCTCCGACCTCCTTTCGTTTCCCGTTTGTTCCTCGAGAGTTGTTTGTAAGAAGTATGGCGTGGGAATCGGTGAACCGATTTGCGTGCTTACATTCTGCGGTAATATAGGGTTTCCCCAAGGTTTGAGGAGAATAAGTTTTATTTTCTGAGAGGTTCTCGAAAGCGTTTTTTCGTAGAAACCTTGCTAGTTGTGATTTCTCTAACTTGGTAACAAGATGAATTTTTGGGGTTTGATAGATTTTATCGTTGCCCTTTCTATTTAGATAGAAATGCGATTCGTTTCGTGCTCTTCCTGTGGCGAAAGCGGCTAGGTTTTGATTTGCTTTCGAGCACCGTGGCGTTTGCGTGGCGTTGGCCGTATGAACAGTCTGCTGGAGTTGTTTTACCATCGTTGGCTAGCTGCAACTTTTCTTTCATATTTCCGGATATTGGTTCGATCAAGCGCTTTGCGGCCATATGAGTAATCCGTCCCCCTCCTTCAGCGCCAAACTGTAGGAACGAAATTCACACGCCGATTGTAATGAATAAAACGGAGGAAAGCCAGTTAACCCGACTTTCTTTGAAGGTCGGATTTTCTCGCGACAGCCAACGACAAGTGGCGAATAAATCGAGGAAAAGGTTTTGTTAAGATTTGGGACTGGACCTTAAGAAAGGCTGCCTCACGTACCTTTCGAGGATCAAGTCGGGCGTAGTTCAGTTTAGAAAGAATTGAACAAGAGATCGAACCGTCGGCGGGTTCGATCTAGTATGGCGTTGTCATAGAAACAGGCATGTCGAAGATACTGCCAGGGTTTATGTCGTAGCTCTGAAGTAAAAGAATTGTCGATCCTTAGAAGGGCGGAGATTTCGCGAGCAGGCTGACCAGGCGTTCTAGGGCCTGCCTTGCTAGTCTAACCGCCTAAATTCTAAGTTATCAGCTAGGGAGCTCTCTAGGTCTCCATCTAGAATTTTGGATCCTCTTCAAATCTGCTCTTGCTCTCCTATATACCTCCCTAGGTCGGTTTGTCTTAGGATGATGGACCTCGCCTTTGGGCCCAAGTTTATCTCTTAAGAAGTATTCCATTTTCGTCGATCATTGTAATTATCCTCGAGTTTTCCCTATTTTCGGTGACTTGATGTTTATCCGATGTTGAGGAAATCGGATAAACCGTCATAACGATTGGGCCTGAATTCTTAAAATCGTAAGTAAGTCCGTGGACTTGTCTTAAGTCGTTGAGCGTTTTATCTGATTTCTGGAAAGACTATCTTTCGTAAAATAAACGCATAGCCTAAAGGATCGATGTTGAGTTAATCGATCTTGTTTGCGATATCTTCTGAGAAATCCAATCCTTCAATTTTGTCGTAAAATGCGAGGATGATTCCGAGAGTCGAATCAAAATAGTTTGCTCCATAGCTGTGATGGTATCAAACTCGCGGATTGATCAAAGCAGGCCAAGATGGATCAGACCGAGCATGATGGGACGAGACCTGGGCGAGGCCGTCGACCAGCGTCGAGGCTTGCGCCCGGCCTGAGCGGTACCCCGCCCGGCGTAGGCGAGTGCTGCCCGGCGCCAAGCCGACCAGTGGCAGCGATGCCGCCCGGCGCCAGAGGTTCTTTACGCCGATGGGTTTTCGTTGCCCGATCTTTCCCCGTTAGTGGTTACGTGCGGAAAATCTTTTGAGTTCGGAAGGATCTTTAGCCGTAGATTTCGAGATAACCGTTTTCGACCTCAAAAGAGAGTGGATATTCTAATTTGAGAAAATCTCGTATAACTTCTTTTCAAATTATCCGAGACTTTTGTTTTAAAATACTTTCGGATACTTTCAGTCATTGATTCCGTCGTGACCGATTTTGACACCAACATAAATTCGGCGGTACAGCTTTCATGGCGTTGATCGGGGTTCCCATGGCGACATTATAGATGGTGGGTTATTGACTCTGGCGAAGTCAACGATTTTCGTGACTTCCTTAGCCATGACGGAAGTTTGATCGATCCGGGTCATCGGCGTTGTGCGAGAAACCAGTCAAAGGTTTTGGTTCGGGGCGACTTCAAGAGATTTTGAGCATATCATCGATGTATACTTCCATAGTTTTCGAGTTGCTCGGCAAACATTCATTGGCGAGGCGTTGATACGTTACCTTCCGTTTTAAGACCGAAAGGCACCTTGTATATCGTTCTGCGATGCGTGATGAATGCGGATTTTTTAGCGGTGTCGGGATTCATCATGATCGGTGTATCCGGAAAAGCGTCCATGAATGATAGAAGCTTGTTTCCCGCGGTTGCCGACCAGTCGATCGATTGTGTAGGAAGCGGGGAAGCAGTCAGCCGGACAGGCTTTATTCAGATCCGTGAAATCGAACCGCAGACTTCGCCACTTGCGTTCTTCTTTTACCGGCGGGCGAGGACCGTCGACCCGGCGCCCGAGGCTTACCGCCGGCGCGAGCCAGCTCTGGGGCGCTTGCGGCGTAGGCGGCTTCGCGGGCGCTGCATGGCGCCAGGTCATGCGCTGGCGCCAGGCAGTTCGGGGCGCTTACGCCCGGTGCCAGGCTGTCTTGCGCCCGGCGTAGGCGATCTTGGGCGCTTGCCACCCGGCGCCAGGTGGCTTGCCGGTGCCATGGGTTCTCTGCCGCCCGTGGGTTTTCCGTTGCCCGATCTTTCCCCGTTGGCGTTTGTGCGGTAAATCTTTGAGTTTGGAAGGATCTTTAGCCGTGAATTTCGAGATAACCGTTTTGACCCCAGCGAGCCTCGTTGTTCAATGCTGAGTTCAGGAGTTTCAAGGATGCCGGGACTTCTTGGGTGACTTCCCGAATGCGGCTCGGGTGGTACCTTTTGGAAGTCACAGGACGCTAACTTTTCCTTTCTTTCGAGGAGTCAGCGAGATGTCGAGCCTTATGGAAGGGTGTTGCCCATGCTGGAGTCGTGGTTACTCGATCGAGGGGACCCAGGAACTCTGGGATCCCATCGTGGTCTCGGGGAGGACGGCGGAGCGGAAGCCGGTGCCATGAGCGAGGAAGTCGATCAGCCCGTGAGCTTGTTTGGCGTGTCGATGTCGGGTACCTTGACCTTGACCTTTGAGGATCGTCGGAGTTGCTTTCCTTAATCTTTATCTTTATCTTTATAGTAGTATGTGGTATTTTTTAGCCCGAGTGTGGCTGTTGATTATATGAGTGTGCTATGGCCTTATGGGGCCATTTGACTATATTTGAGGGACTTGCCGTTAGTGGCTTTGAATCGGCCGCTCTGCGGCTTATATATATGTGAATATTTTATTATCATTCTGCAATTTTTTAGTTTATACTTCTGTTAAGTGTTAGAGAAAGGTACGAGTAGTCACTTCGTATCTTAACTCTTGGTTTTAGTCTGTTAAGCTTGCTCTTTTAGAATGAGGGTATTGAAAATGTTTAGAAGTTTTAAGAAGTTTAAGTGAGCAGTTTTTAGATGTGGGCGAGGAGACATGTTTTAGATCTCGTATCAGTTTTGATATCATGTCTTGAGATGTTAACAGGCCAGTAGGACTGGGCTTAGGAGCAAGACCTAGGTTTACTTTCGGCTCAAGGCTGTCGCGACGACTAATCGGCTTCGTTTTGCCTGTTGGCGATTTCTACCTGGTTCTTTCCGATTTAAAGTCTGCGGCTTGGTGGCGGATTATCACGACTTGTGTGGGAAGAACCGAGCACTCTCGAAGCGTCTGGTGTGCTGACCAAATTCGGTTTTTTTTTGTATGGCTAGCTAAGGTATCCTTGTGGGATGTAAAGAGAACCTTTAGTTTTTTGTGAAAGGTTTGATGCGAGTTCTTTTGGAGAGCGTTTTGGGTTTGTCAGCTAAGGGGATAGCTTAAGTTGTCGATAAGACAAGCTGCCCTCGATACCTCTTCGAGGATCAAGCCATCTCGGAGTTCTGCTTGTTTTGCGGCGTTCCTACTCGCTGGATGGGACCGTTCCTGTTACTTCGCCGTTGAGGCTTTAGTTATGTCGGAGTCGTTTAATGAGTCGGGTTTTCCGCTGGTAAAGGCGATGGACTTGGGACTGTATAAGCTGTCGAATCGTTGCCTGGTCAGTGATTCTGAATCACTTTTCACGGGGAGTTCGGGAATACTCTGAGTCTTCTTGACTTCGCCGACTGACCATGGGGTGTTCGAGTTTGTCGTGGTTTGTGCTTTCGGCCAAGTAGAGCCTAGACTGTTTCTGGCATCCCAGTTACGGCTGTTCCGTTTGGTGTTGGGAACTTGATGCCAAGGTGGTAAGTCGGCGGTGCAGCTTTCATGGCGTTGATCGAGGGGTTCCCATGTGACATTATAGATGGTGGGTTATTGACTACGGTGAAGTCAGCGATTTTCGTGACTTCCTTAGCCATGACCGGAAGTTTGATCGATCGAGAGTCATCGGCGTTGTGCCGAAACCAGTCAAAGGTTTTGGTTCGTGGCGACTTCCCGAGTTCGATGTTCATTCTTTGGAGAGTGTTGTGGAAGATGACGTTGACTGTGCTGCCTGTATCGATGAGGACCCTTCCTACTTTGAGATCTCGGATCACTAAATCGATGACCAGCGAATTCGCGGTGAGGTTATCGATTCGATGGTTTTCCGCTCTTCAAAAGCGATCGTGTCTTTAGGGCGTTGTCGGTGGAGGACCAAGCCATCCAGTTAGAACTTCGTTTCTGCCTTTCTTAGTAGGCCTTGATTGATGAGACCGAGTGTAGAATTCGCGATTTTCGATGATCATGCTTACCTGCGATGGTTGTTGTCATTTCCACGGTCATCTTGCCTTCTTCAGCGTTTCGCGGACTGGTTTCGCGTTGCTCTCGGAGATTCTTTGTCAGGCTTGGTAGGGCGGTCATTACTCCAGAATGAGGTCTTTTATTCCCGTGACCTTGACGGTTAAGCTAGCAGGAAGGCCATAACAAGCCTTGCTCCGAACCTTGCAGTTCATGATGAAATGCCCTCTGGTCTGGTGGAACTTCGCGGTAGGAGTTATCCTTGAACTGGTTCCTTGTCCAGGTGTTTCGGAGTTTTCCCTTTTGAGTTGGATGGCATAGTTGTGCTGCATACGGGCGTCTTCCCCTCGTGGTGGACATACTTGTAGATTCACGAGAGCTTCTCCGTGGTGGATGCTTTTGCGGGTTGTACTACGGGAGGACTTTCATCTCCTCTTCCATGTTGATGAACATTTGCCTTGTGAAGGTGTCTGGATTGTTCGGTTTTGAGATATCCATTAACGGAGTTTTGACCTATACGGAGTTTTCCAGAGCATCGATTGCCACTTTGCTTATCCGGTGACTCTTGCCATTACTAGCTTGAACCTGTTCATGAACTCGCGAGTGGTTCGTCTTCTCTTTGAGACAGACTCCATAGGTCGACGTCGAGGTTTCTCTGTCCATGAACATAGAGTATTGCTTGCGAAACTCCGGCGAGCTGGTGAAACTTCGATAGAGTTTCATTTCAGGCGAGAAAACCACTTTCGGTAGCGGCTCCTTTGAGGTTCTCGACGAAGAGGAGGCAGTAGCCAGCGTCTCGTTTGCTTTCCTTGATTTTCACCTTCCATGTAATCTGGAAAGATTCTGAGATCGCCGGGTCGAGGTGCCATCTTAGATGGGAATTTTGATCTTCCCTAGATCTGAGATGTTAGTTTCCGTAATCCAGACAGTGAATGGAGTTTTGCGTGCTTCCTCGAGAAGTCACAATCGATCTCGGAGGCAGCGCTCGCGTGGTGGATTCGATTTTACGCTTTGACCCTTTATGCCAGTTTTCGATATACTGGCGGAGATCATGGATCTCGTCATGGTTTTGTGGCAGCCAGAACCTACAGCGGCTGGTTGCGGTGGATCTGAGCCTGATTCTCGGCCAGTTCTTCCTGCTCTACCCAATAGAGGATTTCTTCTTCCTTTGTCATAGGTTTTGAGCGGCGCATCCTGCCGAGCTAAGCGGCCAGCGTTCTTCGTGGGTGGACGTCAGCACCTTCGTCCGGCGGTCGGACTGGTGGCTTATGTCTAGATCGATCATTCGATATCGTCCTCTTCGTTGCTCCGTGGAAGGTTCTCCGTAGTCGGCTATATGCACCTGGCGGGGCGTTTACGTCGAGTTTTGGCCGAAGAAGTTTGTCCATACGTGCAGCTCGATTGCGGGAGTCTCGATCTTCTACCGCTGTGAGCTGGCGGCGGGCCTTTATCTTGGCCTTAGATTAAGGTTTCCACCTATTTGCGAGAGAATTACGAGTTTTCCTTGTTTGTCCGATTTTTTTAATGATGAAGGCCAGCAATTCCTTCATCTAATGGTCTGATATCATGGTGTCGGTGGTGACCGTCGATCGTTTCTAACTGAGTTCTATCGGCGTTGGTGTAGGAACCGAAATTCGCCCGTCAAATTCCGATAAAGATTTGTGGAGGAAAACGAGAGTTAACCGATCTTCCTTGAAGGTCGGATATCTGCTGGGCGCTGCGAAACAATGAAAATAGAGAATAAAGTTGCGAAAATAGAAATGCGTAAAGTTGGAGAAAGAGATCTTATTTCTGAATTCGTTTGGCGTGTACAACAAGAAAGAATCGGCGTAAAGGCTGTCGGTCCGCTAGTCTGGTAGCCTAAGTCTATCTAGTTAGTCGCGGCTTCGCTAGTGAAAGCGAAAAGAATGCTAAATCGCTCTAAGTGCTAAGTGCTTGAAAGTTTGTGATCTGGTTTGCTTCTTGCTCAAAGCTCTCATATATACTCCCCTTATCGGGCTTTTTCATTTCGTCCATCTTAAGTGTTTATCGGAAACTTGACATTTATCTTGGAACTTGACATTTATCTTAGGAAACTTGACATTTATCTTAAAACTTGACATTTATCTGTTATGTGAGGATAAAGATAAACGTCATAGTTATCCTTCTTTTGGAAAATCGTTAGCGGGCGTTTTGCCACGTTAGGCCGTTTAAGCGTTTTCACGGTTTTGAAAAACGGTTTTGAAGGTTTGGTGTTTCGAAGGAACCAATTCCTGTATATTCGAGATATTGGTGTTAGAATAGCCGTGATCGTACCAAATTTGTGAATTGATCGAACAAGCTAAGATGGGATTGAGCCGGGCATGATAGGGCGAGACCAGGGGCGGGCAGCGGACCGGCCCGAGCCGACCCGCGCCAGAGTGCATGGCGCCAGGCGAGTGCGCCCGGCGCCAGGCTAGCCAGCGTGGCGATTGCCGCCCGGCGCCAGGCTGGCCACGCGTCGATGCCACCGGCGCCAGGCGACAGCGTGGCGGGTGCCGCCCGGCGCCGAACTGGCCAGCGTGGCCAGATGCCGCCCGGCGCCGGAGGCGAGTGCCGCCCAGCATGAGCCGGCCAGCGTGGCGAGTTCCGCCCGGTAGGCGAGGTGCGCCGGCGCCAGTATCCATGCATCTGTAGGTTTGTTGATCTTTCCCGTTAGTCGTTTTAAATCTTTGAGTTGGGAAGATCGTTAGCCGTAGATTTCGAGATAATCGTTTCTAATCAACAAGACTCCTCGAGTATCCGGGATTTGCGATGGACTTGGATTTGTAGACTTTCCGTCTTGGGGATGTGAGGCGAGGCTTCGAGCTTTAGATGTGTTAAAAGATGAATCTTTTAAACAATCGGGAAGGCTTCTGGAAGACTCATTGTAGATCTCGGACGATCGGACATGGGTTTCAAGGGACCAAGATCACGGCCATTGCCGAGATCATGAGATGATCGCGGATGAAGCCAGGACCTTCGCGCTGGTGCGGATGGGAGTGGGCGAGCCTTATGAGTTTTATCGGCGGCGACCCGTTTCTTGGCTTTGATGTCATTGCGGCTTTTCTTTGGAGGACTTTGGGTGTGATTTGCGTCATTGACCGATTTTGACCAACAGGTTGGCATCGATGGGAGCCCCATCGATGCGTTTGCCAACCTGTCGATTGTCGGTTGTCATACTTGACTGGCGTCGCGTGGTTCGCGAGAGAGATAGATCCATACCCCTCCTTCTAAGCCAAACTGCGAACGGAATTCACACCATCGAGTTTTGTTAATGGGAGGAAAGCCAAGTTAACCTAGCCTTCCACTGAAGGTCGGTTATCTGCTAGGCCGCGCCTGCACAATCAATATGATAGAAAATCGCAAGTAGTTAATCGTTAGAACAAAGAAGCGGAAAGATCTTATTTCGAATTTGCGTTTGTCGCGTGAACAACAGGTAGGATCTAGGCCGAGAGCTGCGGTATGTTACTAGTCTAGCCAAGTTCTAACCTGGTTGAGTCGCGGCTTCGATGGTAAAAGCGGAAAAAATGCCTAATTTCTCTAAGTGCTAAATTTGCTCTGAAAGCTCCCCTTCCTCCTCGCTAAGCTCTCCTTATATACTCCCTTCAGGTCGGTTTGTTCCCCTTGGGCGGACTTGTCGCGGCCGGGCTTTTCATTTTGTCATCTCGTGATTATCTTGAACTTGACACTTATCTTGGAAACTTCATATTTATCTTTGGAAACATGACATTTATCCTTTCTTGCAAATAAAATAGACCGTCATACCAGCTTTGGGCTCAATCTTATTTAAAATCGTAAGTGGGCGTCTAGCGTGATCAGGCCGCCGGGCGTTTCAGACTTTAGGCGTTTTCTCGATTTCGTAGGGCCGCTTCGACTAGCGCTGGTCTTTCGGATGAATTCCAACTCTTCCATTATAGTTAGGACGACCGGTGTTTAAGCTGACCACATCCGTTTAATCACGATAGGGTAGGATCCATCTGACGACGGATCTTTCATAACTTTTCGAAGTCCTTCTTTGATGATCGAGTGAGATGGTACATGATGTTGTAATGCTGGAGCGATGGTGAGCTATAGGAACTTGGACAAGGAGGCGGTTTGGGATGGGGCGGTCCTTGCCCTAGGGCGGGGCGACCCGGCGCAGGTCGTCCTAAGCCGATGTGGCGAGTGGCCTCGTCGGATACCTCACGCGTGGGCGAGCGAACTTCGGCGCGGACCATCGCTTGCCCATGGAAGGCAGCCCTCGGTGCGGAGTCGTCCTGCGCCCGTGGGCGGCGGCGGCCGGCTGCGGGCGTCCTCGCCGATGGCGAGGTGGCTCATCCTGTCGATCGATCCATACTTGTTTATGTTGAGACCTAATCCGGACTGAATGAATTCTCGATGCTCTCTAGTTCGTGTCCGCGGAAAACCGTCTATTATTTGGTTAACCGTTTCCGGGAGCGTTTGGTTTCAAAGACTAAACAAGAGTTGGTTTTCGAGAACTTTTGGGCATTGATTCGTCGTGACTGGTTTTGACCCCAACGGGCTTTAGAGATCCTTGAGTGACCTCTTTGCTTGAGCGTATTTGTTGACATCGATGGGCCTCGGCCCATTCGTTAAACGTCTGTTTTTGGGTCCAACAACTCCCATTCTTCGAAGATATGATAAACTCTCCGGCTGCCACAAAAAAAAAATCTGAGAGAGACCTAAAGTAGGAAGAAGAGGAGAAAGTAATTAATCGAATCAACGGTGTTTGTCGACGGTGGGGATATTAACTGAGTCAAACTTATTTGGGCTTAAGACAAAACATATGTTTGTTTGGGCTTTTGTATTCTCTCTAAGAACTTTCTCTAAAGCCCAATAGCCATTTATCTGATTAATGTGAGAAGTGAAAAACATGTACGAGTGGTCATGCTCTAACTATAATGAAATTACTCGTCAATAAGCAGGCTTATTAAAACATCAGAAAAAAGTTTTTAAAAA
>JAEACV010000145.1:0-26321 GCA_016432835.1 Brassica nigra
GCCATTGGACTGGTCACTTATGTCCAGATCGTCACCGACGTCATCCCGCCGTCGCTCCGGGAGGAGGTGGAAATTTCTCCATGATCCTTCAGCTTTGCGGGCCGGGGCTGTTAGCTAGGAGTTTTCCGAGGAAGCTATGTCCGTCCGTGCAGCTACAATTCGTTAGATCTCAATCGAGTCTTCTACGCCGCGGGTCCTGGTGGTGCCGCAGCGGGATTTTTCCTAGCAGCGCAGTTAAGGTCTCCACTGTTTTTCGCGAGAAGTGGCAAGTTTATCTGTTAGATCCGACTTTTCTGGCGAGCGAGCAGTTCTTTCATCTAGGCTAATGCGGCGTCGATGGTTACCGTTGACATGTTTCCAGTTGGGGTTAGATTAACACTGGGATCGGCGTGAGGCCCGTCCGGCACCTGTTTGTCTTTATCGGTGTGATTCGTCATTCTTTGGCGTGTGTGGTTGCGTGAGAGATAGATCCGTTACCCCCCTCTTTCTAAGCGAACTGTGGGAACCAAGATTCACACCGTCGGGTTTTGTTAAACGGAGGAAAGCCAAGTTAATCTAGCTTGCCCTGAAGGTCCCGGTTATCTGCTGGGTCACGCACAACACAATCAATAAGACGAAAAGTATGCGATAATAAATCGTAAGAACAAAAAGACAGCAAAAAGATCTTATTTCCAAATTTGCGTTTGGCGTGAACAACGGTGAGAGTCACCTCACGAGAGCTGTAGATAAGTTCGCTAGTCTAGCAACCTAAGTTCTAACCTAGTTGAGTCGCAGCTCGATAGTAAAAACGAAAAATTGCCTAAATTGCTCTAAGTGCTAAGTTTTCTCTTATATGCTCTGATTTCTCTCCTTTTTCTCTTCGTCCTAAGTCCTCCTTATATACTCCTCCTTTAGGTCGGTTCACTTCTTCTCGGGCTGACTTGTTGCGAAGCGGGCTTTTCCATATCTCGTTTTTCTTAATTGATTATATTCGGAAAATTGACATTAATCTTAGCGGAAATTTGACATTTATCTCTTCCCGCGGATGAGATAAACTGTCATACTAGTCTTTGGGCTCAAGTCTTTTGGAATCATGATGTCTTGCATATTTTCATATATTTAGCCATCTTTTTGTTGCATTCTTTGAGTTGTAGGCTAAAGTTTAGGCATGTCTAGGATCATTTTGCATTCATTTGTCCTTATCAGGTGTTGGAGTATGCTTTGGTGAGATTTGAGGTGTTTGGGAACCTTATGAACCAAAAGAAGTGAAGAATCAAGATTGGCTATAAGAAGTAAAACCAAGAGAAGAGAGTTGGCCTGGGTAGCCTTGACCGGCTACACACACCCGGACGGATCAGGTGGGATCAGCTCGTACGGATGATCGGGCTGATCGTCGAACCTCAACACCGGCGATAAGAAGCAGCTGGACGGCCGGGTAACCTGGAACGGGTTGGATGGTGTTGATGCTACCCTGACCGAGTTTTGTACCTCATTCCTATTGGTTTAGACCCATTTAGCTTAAGGGTTTTTTAGTAATCTTATCCTATGTTTCTAGGGGTTTTAAGCCTAACTATTAGTACCCTTGTTATCCCTAATGTGGGACTTATGTTATTTTCTATCTAAGAACACATAAACCTCTTGAGTAAAGTTTCATCTTTGATTCATAATCTCATTTTATATTTGTGTTCTTGATTGCTTGATTTCATCTCCTTTCTTTACATATGTTTAAGCTTGAATCTCATGGATTTAAGAGTAAGCATGTGGATTGAGTAGATACATCTAAGATCCATGGGTTAGGGTGATTTAGAGGGATTAAATGTAGATCCAAGGTACTTAGTGTTAGATCTATCATTTCCTTGCATTGATTTGGTGTTCTTAAAGCTATATTTGAGTTGGCCTCTCAAACATACAGTCATAGGCATTTCATGCGAAAGGTGTTCTATGAAATGCCTAAACCAACTCATTTATGCTTTTAGCTTGCTTTGCCTAAGAGATTAGTTGTCAAAGAAGCTAAGATTGCTATTAGGCTCATTCTTTATGCTTGCTTTGATCATTACAGCCAAAGGGATTTGGCGTACGTGGGTGATCATTGCAAAAGAGCATCCATCTAGAGATAGAGCTTGCTTAGTTTTGTTGTCTAGGCATAAGGAATTAGATTGATTGAAAAGTTAGCATCTTGGATTGAATCTCAATCATTTGATATCAAATCCTTATACCCATGGGTGTCTTTCTCCTCATAAGAAAGAAAGTTTTACTTTTTGTTGCATTTTACTTATTGTTTTAGTTTAATCATCATCCTCTTTAATGATTGCATTTTAGATTAAGCATAGGCTTGCATTCCCTCTGTTTCATGGTCACTTAGAACTGGTTCGACAATCTTATATACTACATCATTTGATTAGGACCTTAGAAAAGTCCTTTCATCAAATTGGCGCCGTTGCCAAATTCTAAGTTGATTATGACATTGGGATTTAGTGCTTGAGACTAAATCATTTTCTTTTCTTGTGATATTGATTCTCCTTTTGCATCTTCCTTTGATTTTAAGGTGTATGAACACAAGAAGCAGGGGTGCAACTAACCTGGTTCCCACTGTTGAAGAGATAGCTACACTTGAGAGGGAAATAGCAAGAAGGAGAAGAGAAGAAGAGCAACAGGCTCACATTCAGGAGGTTGGGGTTTGAGATGGATGATCACCAGCATCAACCTCAAGATGGCAATGGTCAAGGAGCTGACAACCTTAGACCACAGGGCCAGCAACAAAACACCCACAGCTGCCAGCTAGAGCCATTGGCACCTATGACCGTCCTCACATTCATGGCAACAGGGCGGGCATCCATGAGCAACTGTGGAAGCTAACAATTTTGAGATCAAGTCAGGGTTGTTGAGTGTGACTGAGAACAACAAGTACCATGGCTTGGCTGTAGAACCCATTTGATCACTTGGACAAGTTTGATAGCTATTGTGGCTTGTCCAAGACCAATGGTGTCCGAAGATGCCTTCAAGCTCAAGTTGTTTCCATTCTCTCTAGGAAACAAGGCACCAATGGGAGAAATCTCTACCTAGTGATTCCATCACCACTTGGGATGATTGCAAGAAGCCTTCTTGGAGAAATTCTTCTCCACATCAAGGGCGGCCAAGCTGAGAATGAGATCTCTAGATTCCAGCGAAGAACTTGGAAAGCTTTAGTGAAGCATGGGAAAAGTTCAAGGGTATCAAGCTAAGTGCCCACACCATGGCTTCTCAAAGGAGAGTTTCTGAGCACATTCTATGAGGTGCCCTTCCTGAGTTTAGAGCAAGATTGGATACAGCAAGCAATGGTTTCTTCCTGGGCAGGTCTGAAGAAGATGCTGAGGAGCTGGTTGACAACATGGTGAAGAGTGATTCAGTCACAGTGGAGAACATGACAGAGCTGATAGAACAACCAGAGCTGATGACAACCAGACCAAGAAGGAAATCAAATCCTTGAGAAGATAGACTTGCTGATTGCTAACCAGCCAAAAGGAAGATCAACTTTGTGGATTGTCCAGTCAGGAAACTCCTCCTAAGGTTAATGAAGTTGAAGGGTTAGAAGGGAAAGAGCTTTGCTTCATCAACAACAATGGTACCTTGTACAGGAAGGAGCCTAACTTTCAGTACAACAACTACCAGCAAAGGTCTTATCCACAACAACCAGCAGGAGGCTATCAACCAAAGCAAAACACTCAGCAAGGGAACTACCAGCCTAGGCAGAATCCTCCTCCTGGTTTTACAAACCATGGCACTCAGTCTACTCAAGCTCAAGGTAGCTCCTCCCAAGCTAAAGCTCCAGATTCATCTATGGAAGCTATGTTCAAACAATTATTGGAAGGTCAAGCTAGAGCAGCCAAAGACATTGGCCATGAGTTCAAGACTGTTCACTCCAGATTGATAGCAGCTATACTGAGCTAAACAACAAGATTAGAGCTTTGGGGAATCAGTTTGCTTCTATGAACTCTCAGCCAAGTCGCCAACAAGGAACACTACCAGGAAAGGCTGAGTAGAACCCCGAGGAGCCAAGAAGGCAACCACTTTGAGAAGTGGTAGAGAGCTACCTCCAAGAACTCTCCCCAAGGATGGTGAGACACTAGAGGTGGGGGCTATCAACCTAGATAATGATGTTGTGATTGTAGATGAGAAGGTTGATGAGGAGATTCTAGAAAGATTGTTGAAGCTAAGGGTAAAGGAAAGGTTGGAGAAGAAGAAAGCACTAAAGCATGGTAAAGTTGCCACTCCAACAAAAGAGTCTTCTTTTGTTCCTCCTCCTATGAACCTAAGCTGCCATTTCCTAGAAGATTCAAGAAGCAACTCGTAGAAAGTACAAAGCACTCTTTGAGAAGCAAATGAGTGAATTTCAAGTCCAATGCCCATTATTGATGCCTTCATGCGTGTCCACACAGCAAGTTCTTGAAGGATGCTGTGGCTGCCAAGAAGAAGGAAATGGAAGGCATGATGGTTCTTACTCATGAGTGCAGTGCCATCATCCAGAGATTGACAATCCCTAAGAAGCTAGAGGATCCAGGCTGCTTTACCTACCTTGTGCCATTGGTCCTTTGATGTTTGAGAGATGTCTATGTGATCTGGGAGCTAGTGTCAGCCTCATGCCTCTATCTGTTGCCAAGAAGCTTGGGTTCAGCCAATACAAGAAGTGCAAACTCTCTTTGGTGCTTGCTGATCGCTCAGTCAAATTCCCCATTGGTATCCTTGAAGACCTCCCTGTGATGGTGGGAAATTGTGAAATTCCTACTGATTTTGTTGTTCTTGAGATGGATGAAGAGCCAGAGACCCTTCATCCTTGGAAGACCATTCTTAGCCACAGCATGAGCCCTTATCAATGTGAAGGAAGGCAAGATTGATCTTCATTTGGGAAAGAGCACACTCTCCATTTTAATATCAATGAGGTAATGAAGAGGTCAAGTGTGAGGCCAGTGTTTTACATAGAAGAGATGGAAGCTCTTGCTGATGAGCTCCTTGAGGAATTGGCACTTGGAGAGTTGACAATAGGGGACCCTTTGCAGCATGCTTTGACAGTGGATAAAGATGTCAAGTGGTTGAGAACCAAGAGAGTGATGCTATTGCAGCCATGCTGGATTCTCAAGAAGATTGTTGATAAAGGCCAGTATGAGGCTCAGAATGAAGTGCACCAAGCTGTTTCAGCCACTCAACAAGAGGACACCCAACAAGATGATTGGAGTGAGCTCAAGGCACCAAGAGTGGAGCTAAAACCTCTTCCCCATGGTGTAAGGTGCGCATTTCTAGGCCACTAATGAGTCATATCCTGTCATTGTGAGTAGTGAACTTGCTGAACTTGAGCTTTCTCAGCTTTTAAATGCACTTAAAAAGTTTAGAAAGGCAATTGGATACTCACTAGATGATATTAAGGGATATCACCTTCTTTGTGCATGCATAGGATACATCTAGAGGATGAATCAATGACTTTATAGAGCATCAAAGAAGGTTGAATCCTAACCGAAGGATGTTGTAAAAAGGCGATTCTTAAGCTCTTAGATGCTGGTGTTATCTACTATTTCAGATTCTAAATGGGTATCTCCTGTGCATGTAGTTCCAAAGAAAGGTGGTATCACTATGGTTAAAAATGACAAGGATGAATTGATACCAACTAGAACCATAACTGGCCATAGGATGTGTATTGATTATAGAAAGCTAACTCTGCATCTAGAAAGGATCATTTTCCATTGCCATTCATTGATCAAATGCTTGAGAGGCTTGCAAACCATCCTTTCTATTGTTTTCTTGATGGGTATTCAGGGTTCTTCCAAATCCCCATACATCCCAGTGATCAAGAGAGACAACATTCACATGCCCCTATGGCACCTTTGCTTATCGAAGGATGCCATTTGGGTTATATGCTCCAGCAACCTTTCAAAGGTGCATGATGTCTATCTTCTCGGATCTCATTGAGGATATAGTGGAGGTATTCATGGATGATTTCTCTGTCACGGATCTTCGTTTTCTGCTTGTTTGTCCAACTTGTGCAGGGTCCTACAGTGAAGACACCAACCTAGTGCTGAATTGGGAGAAGTGTCACTTCATGGTCAAAGAGGGATTGTGCTTGGGCACAAGATTTCCAGAAAGGGCATTGAAGTGGACAAGACTAAGATTGAGGTGATGGTAAGCTTGCCACCACCAAAGACAGAGAGACATCAGGAGCTTCCTTGGCCATGCTGGGTTCTATAGAAGATTCATCAAAGACTTCTCAAAGATTGCTAGACCCATGACCAAGTTGCTGTGCAAGGAGGCCGCTTTCAGCTTTGATGAAGATTGTCTTGAAGCCTTCAAGAAGATAAAGGGTGACCTTGTTAGTGCTCCCATTGTCCAGCCACCTGATTGGGACCTTCCTTTTGAGATAATGTGTGATGCTAGTGATTTTGCTGTTGGAGCTGTCCTGGGGCAGAAGAAGTGATGAAAAGACTTTTTAGGGTCCTAATCAAATGTTGTAGAATACAAGATGTCAATCCAATTCTAAGAGATTCTAATGCAAAGGGAATGCAAGTTCATGCTTGATCTAAGTGCAATCAAGATGAGAGGATGATTAAGAAACTAAGACAATATTAAAGATGCAATAAAAGATTGAACTTTCTTTCTCAATGAGGCAAGGGTTCTTGGGACAAGGGAATTGACTTTGGGTGATCAAGGTTCAATCCAAGATGCCGACTTTTCAATCAATCTAATTCCTTATGCCTGACAACAAAACTAAGCAAGCTCTATCCCTAGATGAATGCTCTTTTGCAATAATCACCCAAGTACACCAAATCCCTTTGGCTGTAATGATCAAAGCAAACATGGAGAATGAGTCTAATAGCAATCCTAGCTTCTAACAGCGAATCCCTTAGGCAAAGCAAGCTAAAAGCATAGATGAGTTGGTTCAGGCATTTCATAGAACACCTTCGGGCATGAAATGCCTATAGCTGTTTGAGAGGCCAACTCAAATATAGCTTGAAGAACACCAAATCAATGCAAGGAAAGGATAGATCTAACTTAAACACCTTGGATCTACACTTAATCACCCTTAGTCTCCCAAGCCCATGAACCCTAGATAGATCTACTCACTAATAGCCATGGAAAACCTCAAAATCAATGATGATTCAAGGCTAAACATGATTAGAGAAAGAAGATAATCTATTAAACACAAAAGAAATGAGATAAAAGGATCAAAGATCCAAACTTTCTTCAAGATCTTATTATGTTTTGAGAGAAAAGTTAGATCTCAAAGAGATTACATAAGTATTTATAAGAGACTTGAAAGCCCTTAAAACATAAAAGAAATGACTAAAATGGCCTAGGGGTCATTAAATCTCGACCAGACATGATAAAAGCATTTCGGGGCAAAGTCCGGATCAACCAAGCATCCTGACCCGAGCAGAAAAGTCTCTGTCCAACCCGGCCAGGCGTGGGTGCACTGTCCCAGCGTCCCGCCAGCGCATTTCTGTTCCTGCCGGGCTTGTCGATCCTGTCCTGTCCAGCGCCCACTCCAGGCAGCATGAACTGTGTCTGTTCCCTTCCGGGCCCTGGTATCTTGCCCAGCGCTTGGGAGCGCGACCGGCCCATGTCTTGGCTGCCGTCCATACCCGGGTCATGTGTCCCGAGCAGTCTGGCCGCGCATCATGGTCCGTTCTTGCCTGTCCCTGGTGTATCCCGCGCGGGTACTCTCACCCGAGCAGTCCAGGCCGCGCGTCCGGCCAACCTGACATGCTTCAAGTGAATTGATCATAACTTCTCCAATACAGGTCCAAATGACTTGAAACCACTTCCATTGGAAAGCTAACTCAATTTTATGTAGCCACAAAATCTTAGCATCAGAAGATATTTCTAAGGCCTCCGTTCATGTTCATCTTTAAACTCCACTTTTTCATCACAAAACTCCCAAACATCTTCAGTATCTCCAAAGTGTGCTCCAACACCTAATAGGGACTTATGAATACAAAATGAGCCTAAAGATGCCTAATGCCTAATCTAAATGAGAAAAAATGCACAAGATATGATAGCTAAAAACATGTAAATATGCAAGACATCAACTCCCCACTTAGACCTTTGCTTGTCCTCAAGTAAACTTTTCAAACACAAGGGGGATGTATGCAAGGATGGGAACAAAGCCAAAGGAAACACTCATAGCACTCAACCTGACATCCTAAATAAACATAGCAAATAGCATGAGAAAACTCTCTTATTATGCTCTAGCTTCACAAGGCCTATCAATTACGCTTATGTCTCTACACAAGATGCAATGCCTATCAACCAACATGTTCTCTTAACCAGCCCTCACATTGATTCACACACACACACACAAGGTGAAGTCTCACAAATGGGCACATGATCTCAATCATTTGGCTAGGTGATCAAATGGTCTAATAAGGATGAAAAGGAGGGTTCAATGCATCGTTTCAAGGTGGATCACTCAAAAATCAAGGAGCTTGATCATTATGCAAAATTTATCTAAGACTAGGAGCAATTCATGCATACATGGATCCATCCTCATCATTCTAATTCTAAGTGATTACAAGATCTATACCTTTTTATTCATCCCATAACCCAAAATGAAGACATACTCACATCACTTACTCAATGAACATTTTCTTTCTCATGATTCAACCTCTATTCACATTCTAAGCAACTCCTAAGTTTTTCCTTCCCCACTATCTTATTAAATCTTTCTCTTTTTTTATATATATATATACATGAGGGGAAGGTCAAACTTCAATCAAAACTTTTCATTTTTTATTTCTAGGTCCCTGGGTTTTCTTTCTCAAAACTTTCTTTGTTCAACAATCTCAACATTGCCATATCCCCAAACCCAAAATGTAAACAATTAGTTAACAAACACTTCACTCCCATCCTAGAAGCTAGCTCAAATGATGACCCTATGCTAGCAAGAGATGAGAACAAATCAATGTAAGCTCCCAATACTCTCAAGATTTTGCACATGACAAGCTATCAAAGAGGCCTCACTCAAGCAAATCAATGTAGGCTTCAAAGAATGGATAGGGTTCAAGGGTAAGGGAGTGCCATTTGGGTTAACAAAGGGTGGTACAATGGAAAAGATAACCCAAATGTGTATGAGATCCATGATCAAGTATGCAAATGCCCATATGCAGAGAGATTAAGTTCATTCAAGTCAAGTTCAGGATGGAGCTGGTCTTAAGAACAATGCCAATATCAAAAGCAAGAAGTTTGAAGGGTTTTCAAGGCTCAAAGCATGCAAGCTTTCAAAAGGTGCTCACGCTTACTTGATATGTTTAACTAGGGTGTCAAATTCAAGCATAACGAGTGTTCTTTACAATGCAATGCTCCATATGCAAATGAATGCAACCTATATGCTCTAGACACAATCTTAAGGATGCAAGTGATGCAATCTTACATGGTTCAAAAATTTAATTTTTTTTTTTGATTATCTATGCACTTATGAATGTACAATGCAATGCATGAGACTCAAGATCACAAAGAAAACATGATCAAATATCGGTACCTCCTTAAATCCACACAGTCTGTGTGAGTAAGAGAAGAAGGAGATACCCAACAAGATAAAGCAAATGTATATACAAGAAGGGTTGGAGTGATACCACATGAGGAGGTTTAGGCGTGGTGTTTGGTGTCGGGGCCAGGAGCTGGCTTGGTTCATAGCAACTAGAGGAGGCTGCTACATGGCAATCATGGGGCTCAAGTAGTTCAACACAATTCTTCTCTCCTCTAGTGCTTGGCTCAACCTGAAAACCTTGACCATTTTTATTAAAAAACTTAAAGGAAAATTGAAATTTCAAAGCTATGTACAAGGATAACCATGGGATTTCCTCCCAAGTGAGCTTGTTTTGAGTCACTTAGCTTGATTACCTTGTCTCTTGAACTAGTGAGAAGGAGGATCCTTCCCACCTTCAAGTGTGATAATGAGGACCTGGGAGAGCTCTTGAAGCTTGATTGGGTCATCTTGGAGCTGAGGAGTGATGATGGCTCTAGCACTTGAGAATGGTGTGGATCTGCCCTTGTGCTTGATCTTGTACTCAATGACTCCATCCTTGAGATTCTTTGGATGGAGAGCTAGAGTGTGTGGGAGCAAATCAAGAGGTGGAGGATGAGGCTCTTTCACCATCTTCTTCTTGCCATGAGTGGCCTTTGAAACTCCACTCATCCCCTCCTTTTAGCACTTTCAAGTGCTCACCACACTTCTCTTTAGGGACTCTCCATGAAGACCTTCTTTCTTACCAACAACCTCTTCATCTTGGGGCTTCTCAACAACTTGTGCATCACAAGTGATTGTCCCACAATAGTCTGATTCCATTGGAGGTTGGAGAGGATATGAGACAGCTTTGTTGACATGCATGAGGGTGACCTTCTTGTTGGGAAAGTCAATGCAAGCTCAACTGTTGTGAGGAAAGGAGTGCCAAGGATCAAAGGACTCTCTCTCAGATTCCATCTTCAAAACAGTGAGGTCAATAGGTATGGTGCAGGATCCAATCTTCAAGGGAAGTCCTTGATTATGCCAAGTGGGATTGTAGAAGAGGAATCCCCAAAGGTGAGAAGAGGAGTATCTGGTTCCATGCTTTCAATCCCAATACTGCACCATATCCAAGGAGATGACATTCACACTAGCACCACTATCAACAAGAGCATCATCCATAGTTAGTTTACGGGGAGAGAGACAAGGTGAACTTCCCTTGAGACTCAAGCTTGGGAGGGACTTGGGAGGGTTGGTGGATCAATCTTCAGAAGTGAGATGTCAAAAGTTCAGCCACTTCATCTTGGTGGGTGAGAATGTCCTTTATGAGCATCATTTGGACATGAGAAGCCTGCATATTGGTGATCTCTGGAAGCTTGACTCCAATATTACTGAG
Source organism: Brassica nigra (assembly GCA_016432835.1). NCBI lineage: Eukaryota > Viridiplantae > Streptophyta > Magnoliopsida > Brassicales > Brassicaceae > Brassica > Brassica nigra. The sequence continues at coordinate 10,839 of JAEACV010000145.1, forward strand.
GTCTTTTCTGAATTTGGAGACCACTTTTTCTGAGCTTTGGTGAACCTTTGGGGAAAGGCTTATCATGGGGTGATAGCTCAATCTCATTGTCCTCTTCCTTCACTTCCTTCAGCTTGAGGGTAGCACTCTTCTCAACTAGTGTTTCAGTAGGCTCATCAATCTTCAGAATCTTTCTTTGAACCTTCTTATCAGCTCTCTTCACAACTCTAGCTTCAGCTGTGGCCACACCAGTCTCTTATCATGTTCAATCTGATTTCCAAGCACTAGCCTCTCAATCTCATCAACATCATTCTTATGATCACTCAATACAATCCTTGAAGAAGTGGAGAGGATAACATTGCAAGTCTCCTTAGGGTTCTTCTCTGGTTTTCCTGGTAGAGATCCCATTGGATTCTTGGAGGATGAAGACATATAAGCAACCTGGCTCTCAAAGCTTTGAGATGAGAGGCAAGTTGCATGTACTTGTTGTTGAGGTCAGAATAGGTGCCATCAATCTTAGCATGGATGTTCTTGAACTCATCACCAATGCTCTTAGCATTTCTTTCTTGAGCTTCTAAGAGTTTCTTGAACATGGACTCCAAATTTGAACTTGGATCCTGAGCTGGAGAAGAGCTTCCTTGGGGCTGAGTAGGCTGGTTTGCTTGGTAACCTCCTTGTTGATTGTTGTAGTAAGGTCTTTGCTGGTAGTTGTTTTGGTATTGGAAGTTGGGCTCTTTCCTATACCATGTGCCATTAGAATTGATGAAGCACAGCTCCTCTTGACCTTCTACACCATGAACCTCAGTAGTCCTAGCAGGCTGTTTCTGTTGCTGATTCCCAATGGAGTTAAGCTGCTCTTGCCTTCTCTACAAGAAGCTTGTCTAACTTTTCTTGGAGAGATTTCAGGGCCTTTCTTGTGTGCGGATCATCTTCATCAGTGCCTCTGTTGGCCTATCATGCTCCTCACTGTAGACTGAGTCACTCCTGGCCATGTTCTCCACCAGCTCCTCAGCATCCTTCTCAGTTCTGCCAAGAAGAACCCATTGCTGGCGGTGTCCAATCTGCTCCTGAACTCTGGTAGAGCACCTCATAGAAGGTACTAAGCAAACTCTCCTTGGTGAAGCCATGATGTGGGCATTGAGACCAATAACCCTGAACCTCTCCCATGCTTCACTAAAGCTCTCAAGGTTCTTCTGAAAGCTAGAGATCTCATTTCTGATCTTGGGTTCTGAGGAGGAAGAATTTCTCTAGGAATGCCCTCTTGCAGTTGTGATAGAGTCACTTGGAAGAGCCTATAGATGTGTGTCTCCCAGAGGAAGGAACAACCTCTTCAGAGACTTTAATCTTGGACAAGCTACAATAGCTATCAAATGTGTCCAAGTGATCAAGGGATCCTCCACAGCAAGGCCATGAAACCATTCAAATGCAGCAGCCATTTGATCTGTTGTTGTTCTCCACAGCTGGTGCCCTTATCCCAACCTATGACCATGAATGAGGTTGGTCATAGGCTCCAATGGCTGCTTGGCGTGGTGGTGATGTGGCTGGCGTGGTGGTCAGATTGTCAGCTCTTGGACCATTGCCCCTAGGACATCACCATCTTGAGGCAGATTTCTCGAACCCAAACCTTGAAGATGAGCCTCTCTACTTCTCTTCTTTGACTAGCTATCTCCCTCTGTCAGCAATCTCTTCAGTAGGAACCAAGTTGGATGCCCCTCTGCTTCTTGTGATCATACACTTGAAAGTCAAAGATAGAAGGCAGAACCAATATCATGAGATAAAAATAACAAGTCTCAAAAGCAAATGACTAAATCCCAATGTCAAAATCAACTTAGGGCAGGCAAATTTGATGAAAGACTTTTCTGGGTCCTAATCAAATGTTGTAGAATACAAGATGTCAATCCAATTCTAAGAGATTCTAATGCAAAGGAATGCAAGTTCATGCTTAATCTAAGTGCATCGAGATGAGAGGATGATTAAGAAACTAAGACAATATTAAAGATGCAATAAAAGAGAACTTTCTTTCTCAATGAGGCAAGGGGTTCTTGGGACAAGGGAATTGACTTTGGGTGATCAAGGTTCAATCCAAGATGCCAACTTTCAATCAATCTAATTCCTTATGCCTAGACAACAAAACTAAGCAAGCTCCTATCCCTAGATGAGCTCTGCAATGATCACCCAAGTACACCAAATCCCTTTGGCTGTAATGATCAAAGCAAACATGGAGAATGAGTCTAATAGCAATCCTAGCTTCTTTGACAACTAATCCCTTACAGAAAGCAAGCTAAAAGCATAGATGAGTTGGTTCAGGCATTTCATAGAACACCTTCGGGCATGAAATGCCTATAGCTCTATGTTTGAGAGGCCAACTCGATATAGCTTGAAGAACCAAATCAATGCAAGGAAAGGATAGATCTAACACTAAACACCTTGGATCTACACTTAATCACCCTTAGTCTCCCAAGCCCATGAACCCTAGATAGATCTACTCACTAATAGCCATGGAAAACCTCAAAATCAATGATGATTCAAAGCTAAACATGATTAGAAGAAGATAATCTATTAAACACAAAAGAAATGAGATAAAAGGATCAAAGATCCAAACTTTCTTCAAGATCTTATTATGTTTTGAGAGAAAGAAGTTAGATCTCCAAAGAGATTACATAAGTATTTATAAGAGACTTGAAAGCCCTTAAAAACATAAAAGAAATGACTAAAATGGCAGGGTCATTAAATCTCGACCAGACATGATAAAAGCGCTCAGGGAAGTCCGGATCCAACCCAAGCATCCTGACCCGAGCAGAAAGTCCCTGTCCAAACCGACCAGCCGTGGGAGCACTGTCCCGGCGTCCGACCAGCGCATTTCTGTTCCTGCCGGGCTTGTCCGATCCTGTCCTGTCCAGCGCCTCCAGGCAGCGCATGCTGTGTCTGTTCCCTTCAGGCAGCGGGTATCTTGCCAGCTAGGCAGCGCGCCGCCCATGTCTTGGCTGCCGTCCCGCGGGTCATGTGTCCCGATCAGTCTGGCCGCATCATGGTCCGTTCTTGCCTGTCCCTGGTGTATCCCGCGGGTACTCTCACCCGAGCAGTCCAGGCCAGCGTCCGGCCAACCTGACATGCTTCAAGTGAATTGATCATAACTTCTCCAATACAGGTCCAAATGACTTGAAACCACTTCTATTGGAAAGCTAACTCAATTTGCTGTGTCTCCACAAAATCTTGTCATCAGAAGATATTTCTAAGGCCTCCGTTCATGTTCATCTTTAAACCCCTCTTTTTCATCACAAAACTCCCAAACATCTTCAATATCTCCAAAGTGTGCTCCAACACCTAATAGGGACTTATGAATGCAAAATGAGCCTAAAGATGCCTAATGCCTAATCTAAATGAGAAAAATGCACAAGATATGATAGCTAAAACATGTAAATATGCAAGACATCAAGAACATCATGTGATTTTGGAAACTGAATTGTGCAGGCGGAAGGTGGTAGGAAGAGACTGGTTAGGAAGCAGGGGTGGGTTCCAAAGTCATTGTGTGGACCATGCAGCTTTGAGACACCTCCTAGCAAAGAAGGGTTCCAAGCCAAGACTACTAAGATGGATCCTTTGCTTCATAGTTTGACTTGGAGATTAGAGACAAGCCAGGGATTGAGAATGGAGTTGCTGATCACTTGTCCAGGTTGAGGGTTGAAGGTGGAATCCCTATTGATGAGGGACTTAGACAAGAACATGTCATGGCCATCATGTCAGTGGTGGCAGTCATTGAGACTGGAAAAAGATCAGAAGAGGTTAAGACAGTGAAGAGAACATTTTGCCTTGTGCAGCTGATTTGGTTAACTACTTAGCCACTGGAAAGGAACCATTGGGGCTTGCAGGGTATGAGAAGAAGAAGTTCTACAAAGACTTGAAGAGATACTATTGGGATGAACCATACCTCTACACCTATGCAAAGATCAGATTTATAGAAGAGTGGTGGTTGAAGAAGAAGTTGAAGGAATCCTCTCACATTGCCATGGATCTTCCTATGGAGGCCATTTTGCTACATTCAAGACTGTCTCAAAGGTGCTACAAGCTGGATTCTGGTGGCTACACATGTTCAGGGACTCACAAGACTTCATTTCAAGATGTGACTCCTGCCAAAGGAGTGGGAACTTCACTAAGAGGAATGAGATGCCTCAAAACCCAATCCTTGAAGTGGAAGTGTTTGATGTTTGGGGGATTGACTTCATGGGACCTTTCCCCTCTTCTTATGGCAACAGATACATCTTGGTGGCTGTGGACTATGTATCAAAGTGGGTGGAAGCAATAGCAAGTCCTACAAATGATTCAAGAGTGGTGGTCAAAATGTTCAAGAGCACTATCTTCCCAAGGTTTGGAGTGCCAAGAGTGGTCATAAGTGATGGAGGTTAACATTTCATAAACAAGGTGTTTGAGGGTCTTCTCCAGAAGAATGGAGTGAAACACAAGGTTGCAACACCCTATCACCCTCAAACAAGTGGCCAAGTGGAGGTCTCCAACAAGCAAATCAAGGGAATCTTGGAAGGTTGTGGGAACCAAGAGGAAGGATTGGTCAGCCAAGCTTGATGATGCTCTTTGGGTATATAGAACAGCCTTCAAGACTCCTCTAGGCACTACTCCTTTCAACCTTGTCTATGGGAAGTCTTGCCATCTGCCAGTTGAGCTTGAATACAAGGCATTGTGGGCTGTGAAGCTTCTAAACTTTGACATCAAGAGTGCAAAGGAGAAGAGACTTCTTCAACTCAATGAACTGGATGAGATAAGGATGGATGCCTTTGAGAACTCAAGGATCTACAAGGAAATGATTAAGGCCTTCCATGACAGGCACATCCACAAGAGAGTTCAAGGCAGGAGATCTAGTGCTTCTTTACAACTCTAGACTGAAGTTATTTCCAGGAAAGCTTAAGTCAAGATGGTCTGGTCCATTTGTGATCAAAGAAGTGAGGCCTTATGGAGCCATTGTGTTATGGGATAAGCAGGGTAATGACTTCACAGTTAATGGCCATAGACTCAAGGAATACATGGCCACAATACCAAAGGAGGATGGGACATCAACCCCACTCTCTGATGCCCCCCTTGCCTAACCTCAAAGGAGGCAAAGTCAAGCTAGTGACTTTAAACAAGCTCACTTGGGAGGAAGTCCCATGGTTGTCCTTGTAAATATGCATTAGGATTTGTTTCTTTATCAAATAAGCCACTTGGAGAATGGTGAAAGCTTGGGAATGAGTGGGATAAGGCTTTGAGATGGAAGTACATAATAATAATAATAAATAAAAAGTTTGGAGGTTTGGACCGGGTAGGGTGGACCGGGGTCGCCTACCCGGACGTGCAGCATGCTGAACCATCGGACCGGGGTGCGGTGTCCGGGTGGAAGCACCCGGTCGTGGAGACAGCAGAACAGACCGGGGACGACCGTCCGGGGTAACCTACCCGGTCATTCTCCGCATGCCAATATCCGCGAACAGCCCGATGGAGCCCCACGACCCGCGCATGACCCGACCGCGACCCAAGGTAAGCTTTTCTATCCCTAAACCGACCCAAAACCCATCCACCCGCCCAGCAACCTTTTAAAACCCTAAGCCACCCTCTCTCTCCTCATTTCATCTTCTTCCTCACATCATAATCCTCTCTAGCCTCCAAGAACATAAATCCCCATAACTTTGTCAAATCTCAACCAATTCACAAATTTCTTTTTCCCACATCCAAGCCTTCTTCCCCTAGATCTAATTCCTTGAATCTTTTCATCTTTATCCTTCATCCAAAGCAAGGTATGGTATCTCTAAGTTCAAATTCGTAACCCTCATGAACCCTAAAAATTTGAACTTGAAATTTGAGCCTTTTCTTGCTAGATTCTTGTAAATTAGACTAGGGAAAGCTTATATATCATGCTGGGTAGTTGATTTCATGGTGGAATTGAGATTAATTAGAACTTTGAAAATTAGGGTTCATGAGATTTGGGGGTTTTCATAAAGTGCTTGTTTTAGGTTGTTCTTGGGTTAGATTGGATGCTAGGTTGATGGAGAGCTTCAATTTAGGCCATTTTAAGCTTGATTGTGCTTAATTGAGTGGTTTTGATTCTTAGAGATTCTTGTTGCTTATAAAAAAAATTTAATGAGCATGAGAATTCTCTAGGATGTTCTAAAGCCTTTTTAAAGCTTGTTTGTGAGTAATTGATCATTGGTTTTGTCATCTTTATGCTTTTGATCATATTCCTCATCTTGAGAGGCTTTTCCTTCTTAAGCTTACTCTTTTCAAGGTCTAAGTTTCAGGTACCAATGGGAGAAAGAGTGAAGCTGATCTAGAAGTTGAGAAAGAAAGCGTGCAGCAAGGCACACTGCTCAGTTTGGAAACCTTTGGGCTCAGAGCCTGGTACAGAAGAGGAGCCAGCCAGAAAGCCTTAGCAATGATAAGGAAGAAAGCACAAGCCAAGAAAGATGGGAAGAGAGTTGTGGTTGATAAGAGTGTGGCTGAAGGTGCTGAAGCAAGCGAAGATGGGAAGAGAGTTGTTGCTGATAAGAGTGTGGCTGATGGTGCTCACAAGCAAGCCAAGAGGGATGGAAAGAGATTAGCTGTTGGAGACAGTGTGGCCGATGGTACTCACATGCAGGCTCCTCCCAAGAGAGCTAAGGCACCAAGACACTCTAGTGAGGGAGCTCTTGTGATTGAGAGACAAACAACAAAGGTGATCATACCGCACTCACACTATGAGGCTATGACTCACAGGAGTGCACCAGACCCTGTGCAAGAAGTTGTAGAACCCCTCAACCAGCAAACAAGGAAGAGAAGTTGGCCAGGGCTAGAGCAAAGAAGCAATGCAAGAAGCCAATGGTTGCAGAAAGTGAAGGTGAAGAAGAGGAGACATCTTCTAACGATGAGCATGCTGATCCTAAATCAAAGTATGACAAGAGGGATAGGTCCAAGACACCTACTGAGGATGAGCTGCTAGACCTTATGAGAAATGGCATTGCTTGGGTCCCTACCAGATTTGTTAATAAAAGGATCTTCCAAGAGATGTACCTTGATGATGATGTTGAAGCAATGCTTAAGCACATGAAGGTGGGCAGCCTCTACTCAGCAGCTTACCCCACTCACAAAGAAGTCTCTTGCCAATTCTTAGCTACAGAAAGCAACCTTTCACACTTCCAAGCATGCACAGCAAGGATTGGGAGATCAAATTCAAGATTGAGGGTGAGGTGTACTCCATGTCTTTCACAGAGATTGGTGAAGTTCTTGACCTTGAGGATCATAAAACTCTTCACTTCCAACACTCAAGACAGCCCCTAGGAGAAGACCATTGCTGAATCAATGTGGACCTTATTAACAGGACAAGGAAAAGGAGGCCACAAGAAGGAGAAGAATGGAGCTATTAGGCATCCCACTATCGCTACCTCCACAGGTTGCTTAACCACACCCTCTTCCGAAAAGAAGGAGGTAGGGAATGTTGCTGGAGGCGAGTTGAGATTCCTTCACCAAAACGACCGACACTTTGCTTCTCCTCAGCTCCCTCGTGTCCCGGATGATTTCTACTCAGATTTTGGTATGGTTGGCTTCCTTGTACAGCGCCTCCGCGCACTACTGGCTGAGGCCGACAAACCGTGACTCCGGACCTCAGATTGGTATTGGTGGCTGGATAACCCCATTATTGGCTTACCAAGGGATTGATTTGGGTGATGATGGAGTAGGTCCTACTTTCTTGGATGGAGCTTACCTGAGGAAGGCTCAATTTCTAAGTGGACGGTTTAATGGGAGATGTGTCTACTCTTACTCAAGGGGTGGCAAAATGGCTGAGCTGTTGCTTCCTAGCCCACAACTCACTTCCTTGAGCACTTCAGGAGACATCAGCTTTGACATCAGTGAGGAGCACCTCCTTAGGAGTCATGGACCCCTTTGCCCTGTGAACCTTCCCAAAGGTGATAAGGATGCAAGCAAGCAGCATGCTTATGAAGAGGAGTACACCAGAAGCACCACTGCTCATCTTTTTGGCCCTCCTCGCTACAAGCTTGAGCATTGCACCAGTGTCCTGCCTCTTGGACCCCTACGCCAGGCTCATGACCAAATTAAAATCCTCCAGAGGTGGAACAGGGCTCAAGATAGGACCATTTTCAAGCTCACCAACAAGTGCAAAGAAAAAGAACTTGTGAAGAGGCAAGCTGAAGTTTCAGCCCGGTTATTGAAGAAAGTGGCTGATGTTCTAGCTAGGGGGGCTGTAGCTGGCTGCAAGGCTGAGGACTTTGATCTTGATGCTTTCAATGCACCCCCTCCTCTGCCACTTATTGACCCCTCTGCACCACAAACCAGGAAGCAAGCTCTCCGGCGTTTGAGGAACCCACATCGCCCATCCGAGTCCAGAAACAAGTCACCGTCCTAAGCACCACTGCTGATGAAGATGACTCTGAGGGTGAGGCATCAGCCTCATCGCATGCTCCATAGAGGTACTCCAACACCCTATCATTGTATATACCATTCATCATTTCATTTAGTTTTCATTTTCTTTCTTTCTTTGGACCCTTCTCCACATTTAACAAACGAGACTGTGTGAATTAAGTGTGGGGGGCGTCAAGTTGCTAATAGTCTTGTGTTTAATGTCATATGCATGCACTTGTAGATAGTTATTGCATAGAAAAACCAAAAAAATGAAAAATTTGAAAAGCACAAAAGAATCATGTAGTTGCCTTAGGATTGAGTCTAGATCATTAACTTGCATAAAAAAAATCATCATATAGGTTGCATCATGCATAAGGGGACAAGGATGATAGTTGCCTTGTAAAGATGCTCATGCTAAGTTCTCAAAGTGATAACCTTTATAATCATAGTAACTAGCTTGAGCAATCTTAGGATAACTTGTAAACTTTGTGCCTTGAAAACTCTTCCTAAAGCTTTTGATTGATTGATGCTCTCTCTTTGAAGTTTGCTCCTGTCATATTTAGACTCTAAGTCTCTTGCTCATGGTCCCTTGTGTACTAAGTCATGGATAGAACACTTGAGTTGTCCCTCCTATTCTCTGCCTATCTTTTTGGACAAACTCAGTGGCACTCCACACTTAAACCCTTACCTCCTTTCAAGCCTTCATTATTTGTTGAGTGAGGCCTTCTTTGGAAAGCTTTTCATGTGCATAATGTTGAGAGTATTGGGAGCGACAATGCTTGGTCTCCATTTTAGCTAGATTAGACATTCATATTGTCTAGCTTCTAGGATGGGGGTGAGTGTTGTAAAGTTTGATCTTGGGAGTGTGAAAAGAGAGGAAAGAAATGGTAGACTCTTAGAACTCAAAAGTGGTTAAGTCTTTAGGGATATAAAAAAGAGAGTCTAGCTCAAGTTTGACCCCAATTAAAAAAAAAAAAGAAGAAAAAAAAAAAGAGATGAATAAAGAAAGGGGGCTAGCAAAAGTTGTTATGAGCTAGCAAGTGTTTAAAAAGTGTAAAAATCCCTTGTAGACTTCAAAAAGTGAAGAGTTCTAAGTGAGAAAATGTTCTTGAGAGTTTGGGAATTCTTTGGGTGAGTGAAGAGAGAGTGGGGCTTGGCATTGGGGAATAGAGTAAAATTTGCTTTCATGTTTAGGAAAAGGGTAGGACAATGGAGATTGAGCATTGTATGCATGAATTGATCCCTTTCTTAGATATATTATGTGCAATGTCAAAGCTACTTTGTTTTGAGAGTAAACCACCTTCAAAGATCCTTTTTGAACTACTTGATTTATTTTGCATCAAGGCCCTTCTCACCAAACCAAATGACTTGGACCATTTGACCATTTGCAAGAGATCTTTTGAGTTTGCTTAATGATTGTTAGAGAGCAAATGGATTTGTGGATTGTGGATTCATGATGAGTAAGTGTAGGGATCAAAGGAGTTAAGATAGGCCTTGTGAAGTTAGAGTTGGATTGAGTGTTTGCTCTAGCTAGTTGGTATGATTATACAAGGTTATCAAGTTGAGAACTAAGAAGAGCATTCTTTTGGCTATGAGTCCCCTCCTTCAAACCTCTCCTCCTTAGTCCTTACTAGTTTACTTGTGGACAAGTAAAGGACTAGTGTGGGGGAGTTGATGTCTTGCATATTTTCATATATTTAGCCATCTTTTTATTGCATTCTTTGAGTTGTAGGCTAAAGTTTAGGCATGTCTAGGATCATTTTGCATTCATTTGTCCTTATCAGGTGTTGGAGTATGCTTTGGTGAGATTTGAGGTGTTTGGGAACCTTATGACCCAAAAGAAGTGAAGAATCAAGATTGGCTATAAGAAGAAGTAAAACCAAGAGAGAGAGTTGGACGGGTAGCCTTGACCGCTACACACCGGACGGATCAGGTGGGATCAGCTCATACGGATGACCGGGCTGATCGTCGAACTTCGAGCACCGGAATGAAGCAGCTGGACGGCGGAGATGCGTCCGGTAGGAGCACCGGGACGGGAGATGGCGTGTCCAGACTGATGGACGGCGGGAAGGCAGCGTCCGAATCACGAGCACCCGAACGGGAGAACATGATGCGTCCAGACCGAGGACGACCGGGGTGGCCTGTCCGGCTAGGAGTACCCGGTCGTGAAGAAGGTGCTGAAGACCGGGGTGAGACGACCGGGGTGAGACGGACAGCCTGGAACCCGGACGAAGCAAAGAACACGGCCAGCTGGGTAACCGGTACCTGGACGGTTTGGATGGTGTTGATGCTACCTGACCGAGTTTTGTACCTCATTCCTATTGGTTTAGACCCATTTAGCTTAAGGGATTTTTAGTAATCTTATTCTATGTTTCTAGGGCTTTTAAGCCTAACTATAAGTACACTTGTTATCCCTAATGTGGGACTTATGTTATTTTCTATCTAAGAACACATAAACCTCTTGAGTAAAGTTTCATCTTTGATTCATAATCTCATCTTATGTTTGTGTTCTTGATTGCTTGATTTCATCTCCTTTCTTTCTCTATATGTTTAAGCTTGAATCTCTCATGTATTTAAGAGTAAGCATGTGGATTAGTGAGTAGATCCATCTAAGATCCATGGATTAGGGTGATTTAGAGTGATTAAGTGTAGATCCAAGGTGCTTAGTGTTAGATCTATCATTTCCTTGCATTGATTTGGTGTTCTTAAAGCTATATTTGAGTTGGCCTCTCAAACATAGAGTCATAGGCATTTCATGCCCGAAAGGTGTTCTATGAAATGCCTGAACCAACTCATCTATGCTTTTAGCTTGCTTTGCCTAAGAGATTAGTTGTCAAAGAAGCTAAGATTGCTATTAGGCTCATTCTTTATGCTTGCTTTGATCATTATAGCCAAAGAGATTTGGTGTACTTGGGTGATCATTGCAAAGAGCATCCATCTAGAGATAGAGCTTGCTTAGTTTTGTTGTCTAGGCATAAGGAATTAGATTGATTGAAAAGTTAGCATCTTGGATTGAATCTTAATCATTTGATATCAAATCCCTATACCCATGGGTCTCTTTCTCCTCATAAGAAAGAAAGTTTTACTTTTTGTTGCATTTTACTTATTGTTTTAGTTTAATCATCATCCTCTTTAATGATTGCATTTAAATTAAGCATAGGTTTGCATTCCCTCTGTTTCATGGTCACTTAGAACTTGTTCGACAATCTTATATACTACATCATTTGATTAGGACCTTAGAAAAGTCCTTTCATCAGATCATAGATGGGCCGTTGTCCACAATTTGGACCCTCTTTGGGCCGTATCGAGACTTAAGCGTTTTTACGATTTTACTCGCAAAGTAGCCGTTGGTATAGGCATGATTTTCCCAACGGAACCTCGTCTGCCATAGCGAGGCAGTTGATGTTAAGTTAACCGTAACTTGTTCTATTACGAAGAGTGGGAAACCGTTTTAGAGACATAACCTTCCCAATTTTCGAAGACTTTCAACGATGTTTTAGATGGAACATTGGTATCGTGTCCACGGACCCGAGGACTGAGTTACGGAAACTTCGGACGAAGATGAATGGTTATGGGATGGGACCGGGTTCGGAATGGTCCACGAAGGGTTGGCCTTCAGCGGCGGTGACCCATGCGGTCGGCTTCGCCGTGAGTTGACCCACAACATGGTCGTACACGCCGGACGAGCTGACCCGTTCTACGGTCGTGCTCGCAGGTGAGTAGACCCATGCTCGTCGGGCGATCCGTTTCAGTTATTCGTTTTCAGGCTTTTGAAGTTTTGACCGAGATTTGGTTTTCAGGGACTTTCGGGCATCGATTCCGTCATGACCGATTTTGACCCCAATAGGTTTAAGGGAATGGAGTACCACTTGAGATTGTCAAAAAGATTGGCAAAATATAAGAGACAACTCAAGTGTGTATAGCCATGACTCAGCACACAAAGAACCATAAGCAAGAAGTATTAAATTCGTTCAGTTCAAATAAGATTGTAGTTGGCATCAAAGAGTGAGTTTCAACAATCAAATGAGTTTCAAGAGGAGTTTTCAAGGCTCGAAGTCTACAAGCTTTCTAAAGGATGCTCAAGCTACTTACCATGATTACAAAGGTTATCAAATTGTGTACTTAGCATGAGATCTTTACAAGGCTGGTATCATCCTAGTCCCCAATGCATGATGCAATCCTATATGCTCGAGACTTCTAATATATTTTTTTATGCAAATAAGTGAATGATCTAGACTCAATCCTAATGCAACTACATGATTCTTTTTGTAATTTTCAAATTTTTCAAATTTTTATGGTTTTTCTATGCAATAGGTATCTACAAATGCATGCTTATGACATGAAACACAAGATAATTAGCAACTTGGCACCTCCCCCACACTTAATTCACACAGTCTCTGTGTTTGCTAAGTGGAGAGAAGGGCCTAAAGGAAAAACTAAATGCAAAGACAAATGGTATGTACAATGGTAAGGTTTTGGAGTACCTCTATGGAGCATGAGAAGAGGCTGATGCCTCGCCCTCGAGTCATCTTCTTCATAAGTGGAGTCAAGTGAAGGTGACTCATTACCGGACTCGGATTGGAAAGCTGGTGGGTTCCTTTTGCGGCGAAGAAGCTGCTACTTTGTGCGTGGTGCTGAGGGATCTACAAGTCGCCAAGGTGGAGGCGCAAGGAAGGCATCAAGGTCAAAGTCCTCTGCTTTGCAACCAGCCACAGCTCCTCTAGGCAAAACATCTGCCACCTTTCACATGAACCGGCTGAAGCTTCAGGCCTCTTAGCAGTCCTACTCAGCTCCTTACACTTGTTTGTGAGCTTGTAGATGGTTCTATCCTGAGCTTTGATCCACCTCTGAAGACTGCTGATATGGTCATGAGCTTGGCGAAGTGGACCAAGGGGCAAAGAGGCACTGGTCGAAGTGGTAGGGAGGACCAAAGAGGTGTGCAGTGGCTCTGCTGAGTGACCATCATCGAACATGGCTGCCTTATCTGCTCTCTTCTTGGCGCTTTTCAAGGTCATGGGACCAAGGGCGCCATGACGGACAAGGAGGTTATGTTCACTGATATCAAATCGGATTGCTCCTGGAGTCCTCAAGGAGGTGAGTGCATAGTGAGGAAGAACCATCTCAAGTAGGAGTAGACACACTTCCCATTAAACCTTCCAGAGTAGTAGTGCTGATCTCAAGTAGTTGAGATCTATGAAAGAAGGACCAGTTGCATCATTGCCCAAGCTTATACCCATATACTGAAGCAAGGGTGTTATCAAGCCACCTATTCCAATCTGAGATTATGGATCCCTGTTTGTCCAAGGATAATCTTTGTAGTACATGAGGCGCTGCACAAAGAAACCAACCATACCAAATTCAGAGTAAAAATCAGTGTGGACTTCGGGCAGGTGAGGAAGTGAGGCATAGTGCTGGACAGCTTGGTGGAGGAAGTCTTCTCCATTGACGTTGCTTGGCTCTTTTCTTGGGAAGATTGTGTGGACAATCAATCTATGGAGATAGCTCACAGAAGGATGCCTGATGGAAGCATTCTTGTCTCCGCTGGAGAGTCTATCCTTGCCAGATAACAACTTGTAGGTGAAGTGTCCAAGGTTTTTTCCTTTTGGCAGCCCTTTGATCTTTGGCAAGGAAGGCTCCTTCAAGTCCTTGAGACCAAGCACTTCCCCAATCTCTGTAAAGGTCATGAAGTTGACTCTCCCATCAATCTTGAACCTGATACACCCCTTCCTTGCTTCACACGAGAGTAGAGTGAAATGTGGCATCCAATGTTGCCAAGAATTGGCATGATACCTCCCTATGTGTGGGATGAGCCATTGAGTAAAAACTTCCCATATTCATGTGGTCTAGCATATCCTTCATGTCTTGATCAATATCCAACTCCTTCATCGTTCTCACAGCAGCAAATCTGGTTGGAGGCCAAGAAACACCATGTCTCAATTGCTCTGGCAGCTCAGATTCAGTGGGCTTCTTCTTTATCCCTATGAGCATTGAAATTTTTCTTTGTTGAAGGATCTTGCTCAGCCTCACTACTGTCCTGAGAGGTGTCTCTCCATCAATTTCATCTTCCCTCCAAGGAGGAGGTGTCACACTCTTGTTTCTTTCGCATTAGCCTTGGTGGGAGGGGCTGGCTCTTTATCACCTCCCTTGTTGCTTTCTCGAAAGCAGAGCTCCCACTGTTACTCCTTGGGGCTATTGGTCTCTTGGGAGGTGCTTGCTTGTGAGCACCATCAGCTACACTCTCATCAATAGCAACTCTCTTGCCATCTCTCTTAGCCTGTGCTTTCTTCCTTAGCATGGCCAAAGCTTTCTGTCTACGCTCCTCCTCTGATTCAGGCATGGAACGTAGCTCTTTCCCAAACTGGGCAGTCTCTCTTTGAGCCAGCTTCAACCCTCTCTTCTTCAATCAAGTTTACATCTTTCCTCCCCATTTGGTACCTGAAAAATTTCAAGACTTGGTAAATATTAAGCACAAGGAAGGAGAAAACTTTTGAATGAGAGAAACTTGAATAAACAATTGTGAGCTCAATCTAAGATCAGCAACCTAAGCAAAGGCTATAACAATGCAATCAAGCTCTCATGTTCATAGTAAATTTTTTTTTATGAACATGAGAATCTCAAACAAGCCAAACTCAAGAGAAATCACCAATCAGATCGAAATACAGCTTAATCAAGCTCAAGAACAGCAGCTAACCAATCTAATCCACAATCAACCCCAATTTAACAATTAGTGAAAAACCCCAAATCTCATGAACCGTAATTTCTCAACGTTCAAATTCAAATCAATTCCACCATGAAATCAACTACCCAGCATGGTATATAAGCTTCCCCTAGTCTATTTCACAAGAATATAGCAAGAGAATAGTCAAATTTCAAGTTCAGATTTTTAGGGTTCATGAGTATTACGAATTTGAACTTAAAGAAACCATACCTTGCTGTGGATGAATGGAAAAGATGAATGGATTCAGAAAATAGACTAAGAGGGTGAAGACTTGGATGTAGAAAAAGAATGGACTGATTTGGTGGAGATTTGAGTGAGATATGGTGCTTTTGGTTCTTGGAGGCTAGAGGTTTTGATTTTGGGAAGAGGATGAAATAAGGAAAGGAAGAAGAGGTAGAATTAGGTAGATG
>JAEACV010001034.1:0-31561 GCA_016432835.1 Brassica nigra
TTTGGTAACTTTATTTTAAAATGTACACTTTATGGTCTTTGATTAGGAGAGTGCTGCTGGTGCATTAGCTAATTTAGCAGGAGAAGACAAGTGCAGCATGGAAATTGCAAAGAAGGAGGTGTGCATGCCTTGGTGAGGTAGTTCGAGACTGCGACTATAAAGGAGCACAAGCACAGGTACTTCCTTGTTTCATATTTTTATACCTATTTAATGCTTATGATAGTGATTGTCTTCACTAGGTTTGTCTCATTGTCTCTTTTTCTTTTTTTTCTTCGGGCGGCTCGTGGTTTAGGCTAATCTGGCTGCTCATGATAGTAATAGCAATAATAACAATGCTGCTATTGGAAAAGTGCCTGGTGCCTTGAAAACTATTATTCAGCTGACGAGATCGCATCATGGTGGTGTTAAACAGGAAGCTGCTGGTGCTCTTTGGAATTTGGCATACGATGAAAAGAATAGAGTTGATTGCTGCACTTGGTGGTGTTGAAGCCTCGGTATTATTATTATTATTATGTTTCTTTCCTTTTTCTTTCTTTCTTTTTTCAGTTATTTTGTGTGTTTGTTATGTGTGATTTATATATATATGTATTATATATATATATATATATATATATATATATATATATATATATATATAGGTGGCACTTGCCAATTCCTGCATGAATACATCAAGAGAGCTGCAAGAGAGTGCAGCTGGTGCTCTTTGGAATTTATCACACTCAGAAGAAAACAGGTGTGCGTCCATTTGAATTTTTTTTTTTTATCAATGCAGCTTCCTAGCTACAATGCAAAACGGATTGGGATAATACATTTATTGGTCTTTCTATATTCAGCATTGTAATTGGACGTGAAGGTGGTATACCTCCTCTAGTTGCTCTTGCACGATCTGAATATGCGGTAAGAAGATTTTTGGTACCTTTTTAAGTTGTCATCATATCACGTCTGGATGTTTTGAGTTAATCTGATTCATCTTTTACCTTTCTTTTTCTTTTTCCCAAAGGATGTACATGTAGCTGCTGCAAGGAACTCTGGAATCTTTCTATTAATCATGTCAATGCTCTCCCGCATTGTGGAGGAAGGTGGAGTTCTAGTGCTTGGTCGCATGTGTACTTCTTCTCCTTCCAAATTGGCTCGTTTCCTGGCAGCATTAACATTAGCATACATCTTTGATGGAAGGTACTCAAAACCTTATAACAATCATATTCACATTCATTTCTCTATTATGTCTAGGCTTTTGATCTTATCTATCTGCACAGGTTGGATGAATCTGTAAGGGTTTCTCCTAAACGCTTGGCTAATGTTAGAAAACGGGCTTAGATACATTGGAAGTTTCACGAAAACTTTCATGGATCAAAAATCTTTGCAACTGCTGCTTCATCATTTACTCCATCTAAGGCAGCACAGTATTGAAGAGAGTTTGTATCCAAGAAGCTGACGTCTTGAGATGCAGCGGTGAAGAGATTGGAGGGTTTGTTACAATGCTGCGTAACCCTTCTCCTGTACTCAAAAATTGCAGCCTTTGCGCTTCTCCAGGTATATATATTTTTCTCAACTGGTTAGTGTGCTTTTTATGAATCAGTTTGCGTTTTGGTGCTCTAACCTAAAATAAAATGCAGTTCACAATACCGGGAGCTATTCATGCCAAGCATCATGCAAGTTTGATCACGGAAAGCTGATATCCGAGACTAATGCGTTTTGCTGCTGCAGCTAAGAGTATGCCTCGTGAAGCTAAGATCTTTGCGAAAAAATTGTGCTCACCGCAATCTTGGAGGTATCATCAGCTAGAATGTTAAAAGAAAAGAAAGAATCATCTCATCATAAGAGTAATTGAGCGTTGGTATTAGCATTTCTAAGTGATATCTGAATATTTATGTAATAGCAACAGACCTTTTTGTTTTAATCATAACTTATAATGAAATCATCTTTTGAGATATATATATATTTCGCTTTTACTACAGTTATCAACTTAGAAACGTCAACTACTTGCAATATGTAGCTACTTGAATTGCGTTCCCAAGTTTACATTCATTCCCTCAAATATATTCTTACAAGAACATTTTTAATGTTTACAATGTAGTGATCAGAAAAAATGAGAGAATCCAAATGTATCAAATTAGACTAAAATCTAGATTCGTCATTATGGATCTGGAAACAGAACTACTGTTCATTGATTACGACATCTATAATATTATTTGAGAATTCTCATTATTACTCATTAACTCTCCCACAGTGGTTAATTACGTGATACCATTAATGAATTAAAATGTTATATTTAAACACTATTATTGATTGATCTTTTATTTAAATTATTTTTAATATTTTCCAAATATATATATAACAAAAAATATTATAACGTTTATAAAGCAAATTTAAAAACGAAAATATATGTATAAATAATGATTTCGTTAAAAGGAAAGTTCACAAAATAGTAATATTTCATTTTAAATATTTTAAAATAACATAAAATATACTAATATACTTTCTTTATATTTATATTTTCACAGATAATCTTGATATTAGAAAAGAAATATTATTTATTTTAAAACATAATTTTAAACAGTTACAACAATCTATATTTTCACAGTAACATAATATTTTAATATATTTATCAATTTTTAGATAATTACATAAAATAATTAAGTAACATGAACTGGTATATGTTTTATTGACTAAAATATATACATGTAATTTATTATTGAAATGTTATTTGTATTTTCTTATATTTATTTGACCATAATATCTTTCAATTACAAAAAAAATATCTATAATTTTTTTACTTATATAATAAAATTTCTCAATTACAATCACAATTTTTTGCTGTTTATTTTTTAGAGTTATTAAAGCGAAAATATAATTTTAACAATAAACATATCTTTTGATCATATATAAAAATATTTTAAAATCACACTATACACTTTAATGAGGTGATATATTATATTTTGCATTATTAAAATTATGTTTTTAATATTAAATTTGCTTTTAAATTTTATGTTTTATTTTGTGGAACTTAATATAACCATAACCAAAGACATAAAATCATTTATAAATTTATAAAAAATATTTTAGTTATTGTAAATATTGATATGTTTTTATGAGCTTCCAAAAGCGTATCAATTACTTATCATGTAATTTATATAGATCATCTTTTATTTTCTAATTTCTTTTTTTTAAATCAACATTTAATTTGATATATATATATATATATTGTTATGAAAATACATACACATTTAAGCGATAAATAAAATTAATTTGACTTGACTTAGTTATAACAAAATAATTATACCTGTTTGAATTTGAAAGAATATATTTAACTTAAGATACTCACAACATGGTGACTCTCGACTAATCAATTTATATATAAAATCATAGATTTAACTATAATAAGAAAATATAATTTTATAATAATAATAATAATTTATTTTATAAATATAAATTATAAGATGATTCAAAACACCTTAACAAATGAAAATAAACTATTAAGCAACTCTTTTAATTTAGTTCTTTTGTAAAATTTATATATATGCATGAGCATGAGAATATTATCGTTATATTAATTTTCGTAATTTGGACCAAACACTTTAGTTTTATTTTTTTCATTCTAAGCACAATAAATCTTAAGTTATAAATAATCTTCTTAAAATATATTTACATAACTAAGACAAAACCAACCTAATGCAAATAAGAAAATTAATCAAAATTTTAATATATTTTAAAACTTTATAATTGAATTCAGAGAAATAATGCAACCTAATATATCCAAATGATAACTAAACGATTAAAAAACAACAAAACAGACTAGATATAACATATAAAATTATATGTCTAATTAAAGTAATATAAATTAAAATTCTATAAATTAATTTTAAAATTAAAAGTAAATATAAATCCACAGTGTGTGTTTGAGAGGCCGTATGAGACAGAGAACATCTCTTTTTTTTGAATGTCAAATGAGGGAGGAATTGGGAAGGCTCCAACAGAAGGGTTTCTTGAAAGACCATTTCACTGGGAAATGGCATGAGATTGTGGTCTTAAGGTGACATCTCAACAGAGTTCCAAGATTCACACTTATGTATGTGTTGTTTTGTACATCTGGTGAATGTGGAATGCTAGGCTTATGGTATACTCTTCTTCAAATGCATCAGATCATTCATTTGCTAGATAAGAATATGAGAGACAAATTCACCACAATTCAGAGAATGGGAGACAACCACTATGAAGATGGGATGAATTTCTGGTTGGTTACAAGAAACATAAGTCATAGAATCATAATCTTATGAAGAGTTGGGTTATTTTCAACTTTGGATGCACTTGATGTAAATAACTGGTTTTTGATTTGAATAAATTTATCATTCAATTCAAAAAAAAAAATAAATAACAATCAATTTTATATATATATTTACTTTATAAATATTTATAATGCATGAGATGGGAAAATTACCTAGTATGGTAAGTAACAACGCCATTAACACACTTCAGTGACAACACTTTACTACACATTACATGTAATAATAGGCCTTAGTCATGGAGGATCTTAGTGTTGAAACAAAATCTCTTGTTGCTGCAAAACTCTTATTCATCTTCTGTTTTGTACTGGTTTTGGAGATAGGGTCTCCACCAGCAGCTAGGTGTTTCCAAACCCATGTTTTGGTGCTAAGATAATAAATAAAGTGCACTATGAGATAACTATTTGTTTGGTTCTCCGCATCACTAACCACTAACACATTTCTTGCACCAACAAATATGGCTAATTAGTAACAATGAAACTGATAAAATATAGCAACTAAATACCCAAAAGTTTAATCTAATAGTCAGTCAGGTTGGTTGTAACAAAAAGAACTTCCATCATTTATCTAATCTCTTGCCTCTGGCTGAACTAGCTTTCAGCCAAGTCTTCGGCACAACTCATCAACTTAGTGGCTGATTGTGACCCATGGTCATTCGATCATTCCAGCAAACGAGGCAGTGAAAGCTGGCATGAGGACATGGGTGCTGCTAAAGATAAATCAAACTCAATTCTTGGACCAAAATGCGATGGTCATTCTTGGTTGGATCAAACATATTTGAAAATCAGTAAATTTTCCTTAATTTTATAAATCATAATATAAACACAAATCAATCAACATACATAAAAAATATCCATTCTTAATTATATTTATATTCCTTGATAAGAAAGTAAGATTCTCATTATCCCTAAACCCCATTTGGTAGAATTTTTTGTCTGATTTAAAAAGCTAACCAACATGGACATCCAGTTGGTGGGACCATGAACAGTTCAAAATTCCACCAAACTAACTCTCTAAGGAGGAAGAGATGGGTTTTAACAAAAGCTGTGGAATCCACTAAGAACCCAGAAGAGGTGGGATAATGATCTCTAAGACTATGTAAATGGTTTCAAGATTCAACACCCTCCATTTCATCTTTTAACACTTCATATCATTTTCTTTCTTCCATCTC
Organism: Brassica nigra; assembly: GCA_016432835.1. NCBI lineage: Eukaryota > Viridiplantae > Streptophyta > Magnoliopsida > Brassicales > Brassicaceae > Brassica > Brassica nigra. The sequence continues at coordinate 5,455 of JAEACV010001034.1, forward strand.
ATCATTTAACACACATTCAATTTTTACCCACCATTGGTTTTGTTTATTAAATTCAACACTTTGTTTTACAAATTAATGATTATTTTTCTAATATCAAATTAAATAAACTTAGTCTCTATTTCATCGAAAATTTAAAATGATAAATTACTGTATTAAAAAAATAAATAAATTATTTAATTTATAATAAGATTATTGGTTTTAAATAAAAAAAGAATATGATAATGTCATCTTCAAAGAAGTGACATGTGTCATTAGGTCTCGGTTTCTTCTTATTCAATTAGTTGAATCTTTTCAACAGGTTTAATCCACATCATCAAATTTATTTTTCAACACCTCCATCGTGTAACTGAATCAATTCAACCTTTTTTCAACACCCCCAAACATACATTGTAGTCTAAGGGTTGGAAAATAAAGTTATGTTATTAATAGCAATAACAAGGTGCCTCTTTCTCTTGTATTTTCTTTTCTTGCCATAAAAGAGTGTGGTGTGTGTCTGTATATGTTTAGTTTTATTACTTTCTCTTACTCCACTTTGTTACATCATTTTGGATTTTACTCTAAAACATGAGTTACGAGTCAAACTTTTGAATAAAATCTTAACTATTAAAGAAGAAACCCCTCTTTGGCATAATACACATGTCTATCATTAATGTTTATGATTATTGTCATTTTACAGAAAAATTTAGTAGTCTTAAATTAGTTAAGAGACATCCAAAACCATTAATTAATTATGACAAATCTTAATTACTAAATGTTCAAGACACATGTCTTTCATGTTTTACTTACCATGTGCTATCAAATTTAGCTATAATTTATAGAAAATCTAAATAGTAATTATATACCAAACAAATTTATATAAAGAGATGGTGTATGTAAACACATTTAGTTATAATTAATTTAAAAAATCTACACATACTATTTAAAAATTATGAAAATACTGTATGTATTCACTAAAGAGATTTTGTATCTAGATAAATTTCAAAATTAATGAAAAATACTATTTAGAAAGATATTATGAATATGCCAACAATATTTTAGTTCATATCTTTAAAATCTGTAAAATTATGTTGCATTAGTTAGATTTCATAATTTAAACTAAAACAATATTTTACTGTAGTTAGTATATTTAAGGGCTAAACTAAATGATATAAAAATTAAATGATCCGTTAACAGTTCCTGAACTAACTAACATTAAGATTTTAAAGTTATCCGTTAACAACGTCTGAAACTAACTAACATTAAGATTTTTAAAAGGCTTAGTTGCAAGTAAAACTAACCAACAATTAAATTTTAAAATACCGTATCATCACCAAAATTTTTATTAAAATAGTTATATATTAATTGAAAGTTAGATACTAATTTATCATAAAATGTCTTATTTAAGAACAGAAAAATGATATCTATCAAACAATTCAAAGAAAATGGCAATATTGGGGAAAAATCTTCTTTTTGAAACAATGGGAAAATCTTATAATATTTTAAATGTTTAGAAGAAACTGAAGCTGTAGGTAACATAGTATTATATAATGTACCATGCCAAGGGGTGATAGATACTTCTCTTACAATACAAATACAGCTCTCCTTCTCTTCTCTCTCTCCTCTCCTCTCTTCATATTGAGCAGTCCACAGATTCTTCCGTTCTTTCTCTGGGACAAAGTTCGCTCGTTTTTAAAGGTGAATACTATAGTGTTTGATTATGCCCTTTTCTTTAACAGTTTCCTCGTGTCTTTGCTTGAATAGCGTGTTTTGAAACATCACTCGGTATTGGATTTTAATAGAAATGACATAGCTTTTGGTCCTCTAAGTTCATTTTGCTTATATGTTCGAGGGTTTTATTCTTAACCAAGCTGTCATTCTTCCTATCTCGGTTTGTTGAGTCTTGTTTCTGAGTTGCAATATTACAAGAAATTGCTAAATCGAGGTGTTATGAGTTTTAAAGAAGATGACTAGGGAAGGCCTAGGTCGATTTTGAACCTCTCGATTTAAACAAAACGTTCAATAAAAGTTGGTTTTGTTTAAGTCGATTTTTTTTGAACTATGTAATTTTTTTGTGATAAAACTTTTATGATATTTGGCTTAATGTACAGCCTAAAGATTTAAAACACTGATCTATTGTAGTAGCAGCGAGATTCTAGTTTTGGAGCCATTGTGTATCTAAATTAGCTTTCATTGTTCTACAGGTTTTCAGTTTTGTAAGCGGAGTAGCTGCAGAGTATATATCTGATCAAGATATGAATCCTAGGGTCACAGATCTGATGAAGATGGTAAGGATATGGACCGTAGGGTGGTCGTCGAGAGTTGATGAAGAACATGGTAAGAATAAAGTTGGTTCACCAAGCTATCTTCTGATCGGTGATGAGGATGTAGCACCCCACAGAGTCAGTGGGACTGGACTAGTCTGGCTTACGACCGATGCTTCGTGTTCACTCTATTGACCACCGCTGATCGAACTAGCTTAGCATCGACCTGTAAGGCATGGACCTCGGTGCTTCTCCTTACCTGTGGAGATCCTTGGATCTCCACGCTGATTTTGATCTCTCAATGGCGGCTTCTCTCGCAAAACAGGTGTGCTGATCTTCAGAAGGTTAGGTTCCGTGGCCTCGACTCTGCTGGGTTAATCTCAGAGCCAAGAATCTGAAGGAGATAAGCCGGCGAATCTTGTGGAGCGTAACGACGCTACGTTGTCTATGATTATTGCATCGCGAAGCTCGAGAGTCTCCAGCTTGGACCAGGCTTGTGAGAGGATCACCAGCGAGGTTATTAAAGTGATAGCCATCTGCTGTCCCAAACTCAAAGCTACGTCTCTCAGGAATGAGAGACGTTAGCTCGGCGTTACATCTCTGGCAGCATTGTCCACAGCTCAGTGACGTGGGATTCATAGATTGTCTGAGCGTGCGAAGAGGCGCCGACGAGTGGTGTCTCTTCGCTACCTCTCTGTCGCCAGGACGTCAAACATGGACTGGAGAGTTGCAGTTGAGAGCTGGGGAAGCCCCAACTTAACCGGTTTGGATGTCTCGAGAACCAGCATCGTCACGCGGGCTTCACGAGGCTGTGGACGTCATCTCAAGTTTGGAACTCGTGTGTGCTTTGTGTGTATGCTCGAACACGATGCGGATTTGGACCCTGATAGGTTCGAAGGAAAGCTCATGTTCAACAATAATTTTAACAGGATGGCTTCTCTATTGGAAGATAGCGTTGAAGAAGAAACAACGTGGCTGGCGATGGAACTTGTCGCCGCTTCTGTTTTCGCAGAGTGGAACTTGCTAGGGTTGAACAGTTTATGGAACAGCCTCGGAGGAAGCTGTTTCTCAGGCTAATGCAAAGCTCCCAAGAGGATGTTCAAGAGAGCAGCCTCGACTCGCGGCTTTCGTCCGTGAGTGATGGTTACGATGCTAGTGTACCGCGAAGAGCGAAGCGGTTGTCGCGATGGAGGCATCCGATTCTGTTGAAACTTGCTGAATCTTGGAAGAGAGTTTCCAGGCAGCAGCTGCGAGGGCTATTGCGAACTTGTCTTTGGATGTTAAGGGTGCGAAGGCTGTTGCTGAAGGAGGAGGGTCGATGTTCTTCTTGGTTTGGCCAAGTCTAGGAATAAGCTTGTGGCTCAAGAAGCTGCTGGTGCACTATGGAATCTGGAGATCCACATAAGGTAGTACACTGTCCCCTATTAAAAGTTATTAAACCTCTAGTTAATTAAACATTGTTGTTTCTTGTTTGTTTTGTATTATAAGGCCATTGCACAAGCTGGAGGAGTGAAAGTGTTGATGGAGCTTCTTTAGATGGCCACTGGACTGTGGTCAACTTCTACCTTTACCCTCACATTTTTATATATAGAGATATCCAAAATGAATACTTCTGGCTAAGTATTATCAAAACTAGTATTAGGTCTTTCAGAAAAGATTGTAGAGATGATGTCTTGTTCATTAAGTACAAAGATTTTGGTTGGATTTGGTAACTTTATTTTAAAATGTACACTTTATGGTCTTTGATTAGGAGAGTGCTGCTGGTGCATTAGCTAATTTAGCAGGAGAAGACAAGTGCAGCATGGAAATTGCAAAAGAAGGTGTGCATGCCTTGGTGAGGCTAGTTCGAGACTGCGACTATAAAGGAGCACAAGCACAGGTACTTCCTTGTTTCATTGTTTTTATACCTATTTAATGCTTATGGATAGTGATTGTCTTAACTAGGTTTTGTCACACATTGTCTCTTTTTCTCTTTTTCTTCAGGCGGCTCGTGGTTTGGCTAATCTGGCTGCTCATGATGATAGCAACAACAATGCTGCTATTGGAAAAGTGCCTGGTGCCTTGAAAACTATTATTCAGCTGACGAGATCGCATCATGGTGGTGTTAAACAGGAAGCTGCTGGTGCTCTTTGGAATTTGGCATACGATGAAAAAAAGAGAGTTGATTGCTGCACTCGGTGGTGTTGAAGCCTCGGTATTATTATTATTATTATGTTTCCTTTCTTTCTTTTCATTTTTTTTGTGTGTGTGTGTGTTTTCAGCTTATCACGTGTTTCTTGTGATATATATATATATATATATTAGGTGGCACTTGCCAATTCCTGCATGAATACAGAGAGCTGCAAGAGTGCAGCTGGTGCTGGAATTTATCACACTCAGAAGAAAACAGGTGTGCATCCATTTGAATTTTTTTATCAATGCAGCTTCCTAGCTACATCAATTCAAAACAGATTGAGATAATACATTTATTGGTCTTTCTATATTCAGCATTGTAATTGGACGTGAAGGTGGTATACCTCCTCTAGTTGCTCTTGCACGATCTGAATATGCGGTAAAAGATTTTGTTACCTTTTTAAGTTGTCATCATATCACGTCTGGATGTTTTGAGTTAATCTGATTCATCTTTTACCTTTCTTTTTCTTTTCCCAAAGGATGTGCATGTAGCTGCAGGGCTCTATGGAATCTTTCTATTAATCATGTCAATGCTCTCCGCATTGTGGAGGAAGGTGGAGTTCTAGTGCTTGGTCGCATGTGTACTCTTCTCCTTCCAAATTGGCTCGTTTCCTGGCAGCATTAACATTAGCATACATCTTTGATGGAAGGTACTCAAAACCTTATAACAATCATATTCACATTCATTTCTCTATTATGTCTAGGCTTTTGATCTTATCTATCTACACAGGTTGGATGAATCTGTAAGGGTTTCTCCTAAACGCTTGGCTAATGTTAGAAGGGCGGGCTTAGATACATTGGAAGTTTCACTAAAACTTTCATGGATCAAAAATCTTGCAACTGCTGCTTCATCATTACTCCATCTAAGGCAACAAGTATTGAAGAGTTTGTATCCCAGAAGCTGACGTCTTGAGATGCAGCGGTGAAGAATTGGAAGGTTTGTTAGAATGCTGCGTACTCTCCTGTACTCAAAAAATTGCAGCCTTTGCTCTCCAGGTATATATATTTTTCTCTCTTAAATGGTTAGTGTGCTTTTTTATGAATCAGTTTGCGTTTTGGTGCTCTAACCTAAATGTAAAATGCAGTTCACAATACCGGAGCTATTCATGCCAAGCATCATGCAAGTTTGATGCGGGCTGGATATCCGAGACTAATGCGTTTTGCTGCTGCAGCTAAGAGTATGCCTCGTGAAAGCTAAGATCTTTGCGAAAATTGTGCTACAATCTTGGAGTATCATCAGCTAGAATGTTAAAAAGAAAATCATCTCATCATAAGAATAATTGAGCGTTGGTAATTAGCATTTCTTAGTGATATTTGAATATTTATGTAATAACAACAGACCTTCTTTGTTTTCATCATAACTTATAATATAAATCTTTTGAGATATATATATATATATATCTTCCTTTTACTTAGTTATCAACTTAGAAACGTCAACTACTTGCAATATGTAGCTACTTGAATACGTTCCCAAGTTTACATTCATTCCCTCAAATATATTCTGCTAAGAACATTTTTAATGTTTACAATGTAGTGATTAGAAAATCTGAGAGAACAAATGCTCAAATTAGACTGAGTATAAAATTAGAATCATTATGGAATCTAAGAATAGAATACTGTTCATTGATTCGGCATCTATAATATTATTTGAGAATTCCTGTGTAATAGGTACTCACATTAATTCTCACGATGGTTGATTCGATGATACCATTAATGAATTAAAATGTTATATTTAAACACTATTATTGATCTTTTATTTAAATTACTTTTTAATATTTTCCAAATAACATATATAACAAAAAGGAAATTTTATAACGTTTATAAAGTGAATTTAAAACGAAAATATATGTATAAATAATATGATTTAGTTAAAGGGAAAGTTCACAAAATAGTAATATTTCATTTTAAAATATTTTTAAATAACATAAAATACTAATATACTTTCTTTATATTTATATTTTCACAGATAATCTTGATATTAGCAAAAGAAATATTATTTATTTTAAAACATAATTTTAAACAATACAACAATCTATATTTTCACAGTAATAGAAATATTTTAATATATTTATCTAATTTTAGATAATTACATAAAATAATTAAGTAACATAAACTGATATATATTTTATTGACTAAAATATTTTTAATTAGTATTATTGAAATGTTATTTGTATTTTCTTATATTTATTTGACCATAATATCTTTCAATTATGGCAAAAAATATCTATAATTTTACTTATATAATAAAATTCTCAATTACAATCACAATTTTTTGCTTATTTTAAGAGTTATTAAAAACGAAAAAATAAATTTTAACAATAAACATCTTTTGATCATATAACAAAATATTTTAAAATCACACTATACAATTTAATGAGGTAGATATATTATATTTTGTATTATTAAAATTATATGTTTTTTAATATTAAATTTGCTTTTAAATTTTCTGTTTTTATGTTTGTGGAACTTAATATAACCATAACCAAAGACATAAAATCATTTATAATTTATAAAAATATTTTAGTTATTGTAAATATTGATATGTGTTTATGAGCTTCCAAAAGTATCAATTACTTATCATGTAATTTTCTATGATCATCTTTTTATTTTCTAATTTCTTTTTAAAATCAACATTTAATTTGATTCTCATTATCCCTAAAACCCCATTCGTGGAATTTATTTTGTCTGATTTAAAAAAAATAAAAACTAACCAACCATGGGACCGTCCACGTGTCAGTGGGACCAAGAACAATACAGAAATTCCACAAACACAACCCTCTTGGAAGAGAAGAGGTTTTCAACTGTGGAATCCAAAGAACACTTAAGAGGTGGAGATAATGATGCAACTCTGATGCCATGGTTTCAAGATTCAACACCCTCCATTTCATCTTTTAACACTTCATATCATTTTCTCTTTCTTCTCATCATTTTGACACACATTCAATTTTTACCCACTACAATGGTTTTGTTTATTAAAATTCAACACTCTTTACAAATTAATGATTATTTTTTAATATCCAAATTAAATAAACTTAGTCTCTATTGATAGAGAATTTAAAATGATAAATGTATTAAAAAATAAAATAAATTATTTAATTTATAATAAGATTATTGGTTTTAAATAACAAAGGGATATGATAATGTTAAAAATCTTAGAAAAGTGACACGGTCGTTGGTGGTATCCAGTTCTTCTTATTCAATTAGTTGAATCTTTTCAACACAGCTAAAATCCACATCATCAAATTTCGTTTTCAACACCTCCATCGTAGTGATTCAACTGCTGAATCTTTTATTCAACACTCTTTCAACACCCCCATTGTACATAGTCTAAGGGGGTGGAAAATAAAGTTATGTTATTAATAGCAACCAACAAGGTGCCTCTTCTCTATTTTTTCTTTTCTTAGCCATAAAAGAGTGTGTGTGTGTGTCTGTATGTTATTTAGTTTTATTACTTTGGTCTCTTACTCCTTTGTTACATCATTTTGGATTTCTCTAAAACATGAGTTACGAGTCAAACTTTTTGAATAAAATCTTAACTATTAAAGAAGAAACCTCCTCTTTGGCATAATACACATGTCTATCATTAATGGTTTATGATTATTGTCATTTTTTACAGAAAAAAATTTAGTAGTCTTAAATTAGTTAAGAACATCCAAACCATTAATTAATTATGACAAATCTTAATTACTAAATGTTCAAGACACATGTCTTCTGTGTTTTACACATGCATGATTACTATCAAATTTAGCTATAATTTATAGAAAAATCTAAATAAATAATTATATAAAACAAATTTATATAAAGAGATGGTGTATGTAAATACATTTCACAATTTAGCTATAATTAATTTAAAAAATACACATACTATTTAAAATTAATGAAAATACTATGTATTCACTAAAGAGATTTTGTATCTAGATAAATTTCAAAGTTAATGAAAAATACTATTTAGAAAGTTATTATGAATATGCCAACAATATTTTAGTTCATATCTTTAAAAATCTGTAAAAATTATGTTGCATTAGTTAGATTTCATAATTTAAACTAAAACAATATTTTTAATGGTTATATATTGGGCTAAACTAAATGATATAAAATTAAATGATCCGTTAACAGTGTCGAACTAACTAACATTAAGATTTTAAAGTTATCCGTTAACAGCATTCAAAACTAACATTAAGATTTTTAAAGTAAGCAAGTTAACAATGCTTGAACTAACCAACAATTAAATTTTAAAATACCGTTTATCACCATGATTTTTTATTAAAATAGTTATATATTAATTGAAAGTTAGATACTAATTTATCATAAAATATCTTATTTTAAGAACAGAAAATGATATCTAACAAAACAATTCAAAGAAAATGGCAATATTGGGGAAAAATCTTCTGAAACAATGGGAAAATATTATAATATTTTAAATGTTTAGAAGAAAACCAGTGGTGGTGGTAACTGTATATATATATAATGTACCATGCCAAGGTGATAGATACTTCTCTTACAAATACAATCTGCTTATATAAGCTCTCTTCTCTCTCTCTCTCTTCACCTTCATATTAGACAGTCCACAGATTCTTCCTTCTTCTTTTTCTGTCTCTCGGACAAAGTTAATCTCGTTTGTTCCAAAGGTGAATACTATAGCGTGTTTTGATTATGCCCTTTTCTTAAAGTTTCCTCTGGTCTCTTTGCTTGAATAGCGTGTTGATAACATCACTCATTGGATTTTAATAGAAATGACATAGCTTTTGGTCCTCTAAGTTCATTTGTTGCTTATATATTAGGGGTTTTATTCTCATAACCAGCGTCATTCTCGCTATCTCGGTTTGTTGAGTCTTGTTTCTGGTTGCAATATTACAAGAAATTTCGTCTGGTTATTATGAGTTTTAAAGAAGATCATTGACTAGGAAGGCCTAGATCGATTTTGAACCTCTCGAATTTAAACAAAACGTTCAATAAAAAGTTGGTTTTGTTTAAGTGATTTTTTGAACTATGTAATTTTTGTGATAAAACTTTTATGATATTTGGCTTAATGTACAGCCTAAACCGATTTTAAAACACTGATCTATTTAGTAGCAGCGAGATTCTAGTTTTGGAGCCATTGTGTATCTAAATTAGCTTTCATTGTTCTACAGGTTTTCAGTTTTGTAAAATGGGTGTTGCAGAGTATATAGCTGATCAAGATATGAATCGGTGCGTCCACAGATCTGATGAAGATGGTAAGGATATGGACCGTAGGGTGGTTCAAGAGTTGATGAAGAACATGGTAAGAATAAAGTTGGTTCACCAAGCTATCTTCTGATGCGGTGAGGATGTAGCACCCCAGGTTCAAGAGTCGATGGACTGGACTAGTCTGGCTTACGACCGATGCTTCGTGTTCACTCTATTGGACCACCGCGATCGAGCTAGCTTAGCATCGACCTGTAAGGCATGGAGAAGCCTCGGTGCTTCTCCTTACCTGAAGATCCTTGGATCTCCGCAGCTTGGTTTGATCTCTCAATGGCTTCTCTAAGCAGGTGTGCTGATCTTCAGAAGGTTAGGTTCCGTGGCCTCGACTCTCCTGCTGCCTTGGTTAATCTCAGAGCCAAGAATCTGAAGGAGATAAGCGGCGAATCTTGTGAAACGTAACAGGCGCTTCGTTGTCTATGATTATTGCACGCATGCGAAGCTCTCGAGTCTCCAGCTTGGACCAGGCTTGGCGAGGATCACCAGCGAGGTTATTAAAGTGATAGCCATCTGCTGTCCCCAAACTACGTCTCTCAGGAATGAGAGACGTTAGCTCGAGCGTTATTACATCTGGCTCATTGTCCACAGCTCGAGTACGCCGATTCATAGATTGTCTGAGCGTAAAGCGAAGAGGCGCTCGGACGAGTGGTGTCTCTTCGCTACCTCTCTGTCGCCAGGACGTCAAACATGGACTGGAGAGTTGCAGTTGAGAGCTGGGGAAGCTTCAACTTAACCGGTTTGGATGTCTCGAGAACCAGCATGACCACGCGGCGATTCTGAAGGCTGTTGCGTCATCTCCAGTTTGAAACTTCGTTATTAAGTGTACTATGCCGAACGATCGCGGTTTTGGACCCTGATAGGTTCGAAGCTCATGTTTAAAAATAATAACAGGGATGGCTTCTGCCAGTTGAAGGGCTGCGGGCATTTCGAAGTGGAACTTGTCGCCTGTTTTCGTGGAACTTGGGGTTGAACAGTTTATGGAACAGCCAGCGGAAGCTGTTTCTCAGGCTAATCAAAGCTCCCAAGAGGATGTTCAAGAGAGAGCAGGGACTCGCGGCTTCGTCCGCGGTGATGATTATTAATGCTAGTGTATACGCGAAAGAGCGAAGCGGTTATGCTTGCGATGGAGGCATCGATTCTGTTGAAACTTGCTGAATCTTGGAAAGAGAGTTTCAGGCAGCAGCTCACGAGGGCTATTGCGAACTTGTCTTTGGATGTTAAGGGTGCGAAGGCTGTTGCTGAAGGAGGAGGGTCGATGTTCTTCTTGGTTTGGCCAAGTCTAGGAATAAGCTTGTGGCTCGAAGCTGCTGGTGCACTATGGAATCTCTCTCCTGGAGATCCACATAAGGTAGTACACTGTCCCCTATTAAAAAGTTATTAAACCTCTAGTTAATTAAACATTGTTGTTTCTTGTTTGTTTTGTATTATAAGGCCATTACAAGCTGGAGGAGTGAAAGTGTTGATGGAGCTTCTCTTTAGATGGCCATTGGACTGTGGTCAACTTCTGGTACCTTTAAACCCTCACATTTTATATAGAGATATAAAATGAATACTTCTGGCTAAGTATTATCAAAACTAGTATTAGGTCTTTCAGAAAAGATTGTAGAGAGATGATGTCTTGTTCATTAAGTACAAAGATTTTGGTTGGATTTGGTAACTTTATGGTCTTTGATTAGGAGAGTGCTGCTGGTGCATTAGCTAATTTAGCAAGAGAAGACAAGTGCAGCATGGAAATTGCAAAAAGAAGGAGGTGTGCATGCCTTGGTGAGGCTAGTTCGAGACTGCGACTATAAAGGAGCACAAGCACAGGTACTTCCTTGTTTCATTATTTTATACCTATTTAATGCTTATGATAGTGATTGTCTTCACTAGGTTTTGTCACACATTGTCTCTTTTTTCTTTTTTTTTCAGGCAGGCTCGTGTTTTAGCTAATCTGGCTGCTCATGATGATGCAACAATAACAATGCTGCTATTGGAAAAGTGCCTGGTGCCTTGAAAACTATTATTCAGCTGACGAGATCGCATCATGGTGGTGTTAAACAGGAAGCTGCTGGTGCTCTTTGGAATTTGGCATACGATGAAAAGAATAGAGAGTTGATTGCTGCACTTGGTGTTGAAGCCTCGGTATTATTATTATTATTATTTTCTTTTCTTCTCTTTATTTTCAGTTTTGTGTTGTGTGTGTGTGTTTTCAGATTATCACTTGTGTTTCTTGATTATATATATATATATATATTAGGTGGCACTTGCCAATTCCTGCATGAATACATCAAGAGAGCTGCAAGAGAGTGCAGCTGGTGCTCTTTGGAATTTATCACACTCAGAAGAAAACAGGTGTGCATCCATTTGAATTTTTTTTTTTTATCAATGCAGCTTCCTAGCTACATCAATGCAAAACGGATTGGGATAATACATTTATTGGTCTTTCTATATTCAGCATTTTAATTGGACGTGAAGGTGGTATACCTCCTCTAGTTGCTCTTGCACGATCTGAATATGCGGTAAGAAGATTTACCTTTTTAAGTTGTCATCATATCACGTCTGGATGTTTTGAGTTAATCTGATTCATCTTTTACCTTTCTTTTTCCTTTTCCCAAAGGATGTGCATGTAGCTGCTGCAGGAGCTCTATGGAATCTTTCTTTTAATCATGTCAATGCTCTCCGTTGTGGAGGAAGGTGGAGTTCTAGTGCTTGGTCGCATGTGTACTTCTTCTCCTTCCAAATTGGCTCGTTTCCTGGCAGCATTAACATTAGCATTTTTGATGGAAGGTACTCAAAACCTTATAACAACCATATTCACATTCATTTCTCTATTATGTCTAGGCTTTTGATCTTATCTATCTGCACAGGTTGGATGAATCTGTAAGGGTTTCTCCTAAACGCTTGGCTAATGTTAGAAAAGCGGGCTTAGATACATTGGAAGTTTCACGAAAACTTTCATGGATCAAAAATCTTTGCAACTGCTGCTTCATCATTTACTCCATCTAAGGCAGCACAAGTATTGAAGAGAGTTTGTATCCCAGAAGCTGGCGTCTTGAGATGCAGCCGTGAAGAGACTGGAAGGTTTGTTACAATGCTGCGTAACCCTTCTCCTGTACTCAAAAAATTGCAGCCTTTGCGCTCCAGGTATATATATTTTCTCTCTCTTAAATGGTTAGTGTGCTTTTTTATGAATCAGTTTGCGTTTTGGTGCTCTAACCTAAATGTAAAAATGCAGTTCACAATACCGGGAGCTATTCATGCCAAGCATCATGCAAGTTTGATGCGGAAAGCTGGATATCCGAGACTAATGCGTTTTGCTGCTGCAGCTAGAGTATGCCTCGTGAAGCTAAGATCTTTGCGAAAATTGTGCACGCAATCTTGGAGTATCATCAGCTAGAATGTTAAAAAAGAAAAGAATCATCTCATCATAAGAGTAATTGAGCGTTGGTAACTAGCATTTCTTAGTGATATTTGAATATTTATGTAATAACAACAGACCTTCTTTGTTTTCATCATAACTTATAATATAAATCTTTTGAAATAGTTGACAAAAATCTTTTTATAAATATATATTCTCTGCTTTTACTTACAAGTTATCAACTTAGAAACGTCAACTACTTGCAATATGTAGCTACTTGAATACGTTCCCAAGTTTACATTCATTCCCTCAAATATATTCTGCTAAGAACATTTTAATGTTTACAATGTAGTGATTAGAAAAATCTGAGAGAATCAAATGCTCAAATTATACTGAGTATAAAATTTGAATCATTATGAAATCTAAGAATAAAATTAGAATCTTTATTTCAGGAGATATAAGTGTTATGCTATAGTTTCATGGGAAATAGGTTTCAAGTTTTATTTGGGAATATACATTCTTATTTATATTTATATTCCCTTGATAAGAAAGTAAGATTCTCATTATCCCTAAACCCATTTGGTGGAATTCTTTTTTCTGATTTAAAAAAAATTAAAACTAACCAACAGGGACCATGCGTTAGTGGGACCATGAAGATCTGAAAATTCCACCAAATGCCTTCTTTAGAAGAGGAAGAAGAGATGGGTTTAACAAAATTGTGGAATCCACTTTCTAAGAACCCATTTAAGAGGTGGGAATAATGATGCTCTAAGACTATGTACAATGGTTTCAAGATTCAACACCCTCCATTTCATCTTTTAACACTTCATATCATTTTCTTTCTTCCATCTCATCATTTAACTCACATTCAATTTTACCCACTACAATGGTTTTGTTTATAAAATTCAACACTCTTTTACAAATTAATGATTATTTTTTTTATCCAAATTAAATAAACTTAGTCTCTATTGATAGAAATTTAAAATGATAAATTACTGTATTAAAATAAAAATAAATTATTTAATTTATAATAAGATTATTGGTTTTAAATAACAAAGAGGATATAATAAAAAAAAATCTTAGAAAAGTGACATGTGTCGTTGGTGGTCTCAGTTTCTTCTTATTCAATTAGTTGAATCTTTTCAACATTTTAATCCATAATCAAATTTCGTTTTCAACACCTCCATCGTAGTGATTCAACTGTTGAATCTTTTATTCAACACCCCAATTGTACATAGTCTAAGGGGGTGGAAAATAAAGTTTTGTTATTAATAGCAACCAACAAGGTGCCTCTTTCTCTTGTATTTTTCTTTTCTTGGCCATAAAGAGTGTGTGGGTGTGTGTGTGTATGTTATTTAGTTTTATTACTTTGGTCTCTTACTCACTTTGTTACATCATTTTGGATTTTACTCTAAAACATGAGTTACGAGTCAAACTTTTGAATAAAATCTTAACTATTAAAGAAGAAACCCCTCTTTGGCATAAAACACATGTCTATCATTAATGGTTTATGATTATTGTCATTTTACAGAAAAAATTCAGTAGTCTTAAATTAGTTAAGAGACATCCAAAACAATTAATTAATTATGACAAATCTTAATTACTAAATGTTCAAGACACATGTCTTTCATGTTTTACTTACCATATGCATGATTACTATCAAATTTAGCTATAATTTATAGAAAAATCTAAATAATAATTATATACCAAACAAATTTATATAAAGAGATGGTGTATGTAAATACATTTCACAATTTAGCTATAATTAATTTAAAAATCTACATACTATTTAAAAATTAATGAAAATACTATGTATTCACTAAAGAGATTTTGTATCTAGATAAATTTCAAAATTAATGAAAATACTATTTAGAAGATATTATGAATATGCCAACAATATTTTAGTTCATATCTTTAAAAATCTCTAAAATGTTGCATTAGTTAGATTTCATAATTTAAACTAAAACAATATTTTTACGTAGTTAGTATATTTAAGGGCTAAACTAAATGATATAAAAATTAAATGATCCGTTAAGTGTCCGGAACTAACTAACATTAAGATTTTAAAGTTATCCGTTAACAACGTACGAAACTAACTAACATTAAGATTTTTAAAGTAAGCCGTTAACAATGCGTGAAATTAATCAACAATTAAATTTTAAAATACCGTTTATCACCAAATTTTTTATTAAAATAGTTATATATTAATTGAAAGTTAGATACTAATTTATCATAAAATGTCTTATTTTAAGAACAGAAAAATGATATCTATCAAAACAATTCAAAGAAAATGGCAATATTGGGGGAAAAAATCTTCTTTTTTTGAAACAATGGGAAAATCTTATAATATTTTTTTATGTTTAAGAAAAGCTGTATTGTGGTAACTGGTATAGTATTATATAATGTACCATGCCAAGGAGGTGATAGATACTTCTCTTACAAATACAATCTGCATATAAGCTCTCTTCTCGTCTCTCTCTCTCTCTCTTCACCTTCATATTAGACAGTCCACAGATTCTTCCTTCTTCTTTCTCTGTCTCTCGGACAAAGTTCGTCTCGTTTGTTCCAAAGGTGAATACTATAACGTGTTTTGATTATGCCCTTTTCTTAAACAGTTTCCTCTGGTCTCTTAGCTTGAATAGTGATCATCACTGGTATTGGATTTTAATAGAAATGACATAGCTTTTGGTCCTCTCTAAGTTCATTTTGCTTATATGTTCGAGGGTTTTATTCTCATAACCAAGATCATTCCTATCTCGGTTTGTTGAGTCTTGTTTCTGGTTGCAATATTACAAGAAATTACTTCACGTGTGTTATTATGAGTTTTAAAGAAGATCATTGACTAGGAAGGCCTAGATCGATTTTGAACCTCAATTTAAACAAAAACGTTCAATAAAAAGTTGGTTTTGTTTAAGTCCGATTTGCCCTGCCTAAACCGATTTTTAAAACACTGATCTATTGTAGTAGCAGCGAGATTCTAGTTTTGGAGCCATTGTGTATCTAAATTAGCTTTCATTGTTCTACAGTTTTCAGTTTGTGTAAGCCGAGTGCTGAGAGTATATATCTGATCAAGATATGAATCTAGGGTGCGTCACAGATCTGATGAAGATGGTAAGGATATGGACCGTAGGGTGGTGCGTCAGAGAGTTGATGAAGAACATGGTAAGAATAAAGTTGGTTCACCAAGCTATCTTCTGATCGGTGATGAGGATGTAGCACGGTTCAAGAGTCAGTGGACTGGACTAGTCTGGCTACGACCGAATTCACGTTGCTCTATTGGACCACCCCGTCGAGCTAGCTTAGCATCGACCTGTACATGGAGAAGCCTCGGTGCTTCTCCTTACCTGTGGAGATCCTTGGATCTCGGCAGGTTTGATCTCTCAATGGCGGCTTCTCTCGCAAACAAGTGTGCTAATCTTCGAAGGTTAGGTTCCGTGGCCTCGACTCTCCTGCTGCCTTGGTGAATCTCAGAGCCAAGAATCTGAAGGAGATAAGGCGAATCTTGTGAAGCGTAACAGGCCTTCGTCTATGATTATTGCACGCGAAACGAGAGTCTCCAGCTTGGACCAGGCCGGCGAGAGGATCACCAGCGAGGTTATTAAAGTGATAGCCATCTGCTGTCCCAAACTCAGAAGCTTCGTCTCTCAGGAGAGACGGAATTGCTCCAGCGATTACATCTCTGGCGCAGCATTGTCCACAGCTCAGTGGCGTCAGATTCATAGATTGAGGAATAGCGAAGAGGCCGGGCGAGTGGTGTCTCTTCGCTACCTCTCGCGCCAGGACGTCAAACATGGACTGGAGTTGCAGTTGAGAGCTGGGGAAGCAACTTAACGGTTTGGATGTCTCGAGAACCAGCATCGACCACGGGTTACGAGGCTGTTGGCGTCATCGAAGTTTGAAACTCGTGTGCTTTTAAGTGTACTATGCTCGAACGATGCGGTTTGGACCCTGATAGGTTCGAAGGAAAGCTCATGTTTAACAATAATTTTAACAGGATGGCTTCTCACTGGAAGATACAAGCGTTGAAGAAGAAACAGCGTTGGCTCGAGTGGAACTTGTCTCGACGCTTTCTGTTTTTAGAGTGGAACTTGCTAGGGTTGAACAGTTTATGGAACAGCCACGGAGGAAGCTGTTTCTCAGGCTAATGCAAAGCTCCCAAGAGGATGTTCAAGAGAGAGCAGCCTCGGACTCATTTCGTCCCGCGTGATGATTACGATGCTAGTGTATACCGCGAAGAGCGAAGCGGTTATCGCGATGGAGGCCTCCGATTCTGTTGAAACTCGCTGAATCTTGGAAAGAGAGTTTCCAGGCAGAAGCTCGAGGGCTATTGCGAACTTGTCTTTGGATGTTAAGGGTGCGAAGGCTGTTGCTGAAGGAGGAGGGGTCGATGTTCTTCTTGGTTTGGCCAAGTCTAGGAATAAGCTTGTGGCTCAAGAAGCTGCTGGTGCACTATGGAATCTCTCTCTGGAGATCCACATAAGGTAGTACACTGTCCCCTATTAAAAGTTATTAAACCTCTAGTTAATTAAACATTGTTGTTTCTTGTTTGTTTTTGTATTATAAGGCCATTGCACAAGCTGGAGGAGTGAAAGTGTTGATGGAGCTTCTCTTTAGATGGCCATTGGACTGTGGTCAACTTCTGGTACCTTTAAACCCTCACATTTTTTATATATAGAGATATCCAAAATGAATACTTCTGGCTAAGTATTATCAAAACTAGTATTAGGTCTTTCAGAAAAGATTGTAGAGAGATGATGTCTTGTTCATTAAGTACAAAGATTTTGGTTGGATTTGGTAACTTTATGGTCTTTGATTAGGAGTGCTGCTGGTGCATTAGCTAATTTAGCAGGAGGACAAGTGCAGCATGGAAATTGCAAAAGAAGGAGGTGTGCATGCCTTGGTGAGGAGTGAGACTGCGACTATAAAGGAGCACAAAAGCACAGGTACTTCCTTGTTTCATTATTTTTATACCTATTTAATACTTATGATAGTGATTGTCTTCACTAGGTTTTGTCACACATTGTCTCTTTTTTTTTTTTTTTTCTTCAGGCGGCTCGTGGTTTAGCTAATCTGGCTGCTCATGATGATAGCAACAATAACAATGCTGCTATTGGAAAAGTGCCTGGTGCCTTGAAAACTATTATTCAGCTGACGAGATCGCATCATGGTGGTGTTAAACAGGAAGCTGCTGGTGCTCTTTGGAATTTGGCATACGATGAAAAGAATAGAGAGTTGATTGCTGCACTTGGTGGTGTTGAAGCCTCGGTATTATTATTATTATTATGTTTCCTTTTTCTTTCTTTTATTTTCATTTTTTTGTGTGTGTGTGTGTTTTCAGCTTATCACTTGTGTTTCTTGATTATATATATATATATATATATATATATATATATATATTAGGTGGCACTTGCCAATTCCTGCATGAATACATCAAGAGAGCTGCAAGAGAGTGCAGCTGGTGCTCTTTGGAATTTATCACACTCAAGAAAAAAGGTGTGCGTCCATTTGAATTTTTTTTTTTTTCAATGCAGCTTCCTAGCATCAATGCAAAACGGATTGGGATAATACATTTATTGGTCTTTCTATATTCAGCATTGTAATTGGACGTGAAGGTGGTATACCTCCTCTAGTTGCTCTTGCACGATCTGAATATGCGGTAAGAAGATTTTGGTACCTTTTAAGTTGTCATCATATCACGTCTGGATGTTTTGAGTTAATCTGATTCATCTTTGACCTTTCTTTTTCTTTTTCCCAAAGGATGTGCATGTAGCTGCTGCAGGAGCTCTATGGAATCTTTCTTTTAATCATGTCAATGCTCTCCGCATTGTGGAGGAAGGTGGAGTTCTAGTGCTTGGTCGCATGTGTACTTCTTCTCCTTCCAAATTGGCTCGTTTCCTGGCAGCATTAACATTAGCATACATCTTTGATGGAAGGTACTCAAAACCTTATAACAACCATATTCACATTCATTTCTCTATTATGTCTAGGCTTTTGATCTTATCTATCTGCACAGGTTGGATGAATCTGTAAGGGTTTCTCCTAAACGCTTGGCTAATGTTAGAAGAAGCGGGCTTAGATACATTGGAAGTTTCACGAAAACTTTCATGGATCCAAAAATCTTTGCAACTGCTGCTTCATCATTTACTCCATCTAAGGCAGCACAAGTATTGAAGAGAGTTTGTATCCCAGAAGCTGACGTCTGAGATGCAGCCGTGAAGAGACTGGAAGGTTTGTTACAATGCTGCGTAACCCTTCTCCTGTACTCAAAAAAATTGCAGCCTTTGCGCTTCTCCAGGTATATATATTTTTTCTCTCTCTTAAATGGTTAGTGTGCTTTTTTATGAATCAGTTTGCGTTTTGGTGCTCTAACCTAAATGTAAAAATGCAGTTCACAATACCGGGAGCTATTCATGCCAAGCATCATGCAAGTTTGATGCGGAAAGCTGGATATCCGAGACTAATGCGTTTTGCTGCTGCAGCTAAGAGTATGCCTCGTGAAGCTAAGATCTTTGCGAAAATTGTGCTACGCAATCTTGGAGTATCATCAGCTAGAATGTTAAAAAGAAAAGAAAGAATCATCTCATCATAAGAGTAATTGAGCGTTGGTAATTAGCATTTCTAAGTGATATTTGAATATTTATGTAATAACAACAGACCTTCTTTGTTTTTCATCATAACTTATAATATAAATCTTTTGAGATATATACATATATATTTCCCTGCTTTTACTTACAAGTTATCAACTTAGAAACGTCAACTACTTGCAATATGTAGCTACTTGAATACGTTCCCAAGTTTACATTCATTCCCTCAAATATATTCTGCTAAGAACATTTTTTAATGTTTACAATGTAGTGATTAGAAAAATCTGAGAGAATCCAAATGCTCAAATTAGACTGAGTATAAAATTAGAATCATTATGGAATCTAAGAATAGAATACTGTTCATTGATTACGGCATCTCTATAATATTATTTGAGAATTCCTACGTGTCGTACTCACATTAACTCTCCACAGTGGTTGATTACGATGATACCATTAATGAATTAAAATGTTATATTTAAACACTATTATTGATCTTTTATTTAAATTATTTTTTAATATTTTCCAAATAACATATATAACAAAAAGGAAATATTATAACGTTTATAAAGCGAATTTAAAAACGAAAATATATGTATAAATAATATGATTTCGTTAAAAAGGAAAGTTCACAAAATAGTAATATTTCATTTTAAAATATTTTTAAATAACATAAAATATACTAATTTACTTTATTTATATTTATATTTTCACAGATAATCTTGATATTAGAAAAAAATATTATTTATTTTAAAACATAATTTTAAACAGTACAACAATATATTTTCACAAGTAATAGAAATATTTTAATATATTTATCTAATTTTTAGATAATTACATAAAATAATTAAGTAACATAAACTGATATATGTTTTATTGACTAAAATATTTTGTAATTAGTATTATTGAAATGTTATTTGTATTTTCTTATATTTATTTGACCATAATATCTTTTTACGCAAAAAATCTATAATTTTTACTTATATAATAAGATTTCTCAATTACAATCACAATTTTTTACTTCTTATTTTTAAGAGTTATTAAAAAACGAAAAAATAAATTTTAACAATAAACATCTTTTGATCATATATCAAAATATTTTAAAATCACACTATACACTTTAATGAGGTAGATATATTATATTTTGCATTATTAAAATTATATGTTTTCTTAATATTAAATTTACTTTTAAATTTTTATGTTTGTATGTTTGTGGAACTTAATATAACCATAACCAAAAGACATAAAATCATTTATAATTTATAAAAATATTTTAGTTATTGTAAATATTGATATGTGTTTATGAGCTTCCAAAACGTATCAATTACTTATCATGTAACTTTCTATAGATCATCTTTTATTTTATAATTTCTTTTTAAATCAACATTTAATTTGATATATATATATATATATTGTGAAAATACATGCACATTTAAACGATAAATAAAATTAATTTGACTTGACTTAATTATAACAAAATAATTATACCTCAGTTTGAATTTGAAAGAATATATATAACTTAAGATACTCACAACATAAATAGCTCGACTAATCCAATTTATATATAAAATCATAGATTTAACTATAATAAGAAAATATAATTTTATAATAATAATAATAATTTATTTTATAAATATAAATTATAAGATGACTCAAAACACCTTAACAAATGAAAATAAAATATTAAGCAACTGTTTTAATTTAGTTCTTTTGTAAGTATATATATATCATGAGATCGCTAGAATATTATCGTTATATTAATTTCATTAATTTGGAACCAAACACTTTAGTTTATTTTTTATTTCATTCTAAGCACAATATATCTTAAGTTATAAATAATCTTCCTAAAATATATTTACATAACTAAGACAAAACCAACCTAATGCAAATAAGAAAATTAATCAAATTTTTAATATATTTTGAATAAAAATTTATAATTGAATTCAGAGAAATATATGCAACCTAATATATCCAAATAGTAACTACACCGTTGTAAAAACAACAAAACCACTAGATACAACATATCTAAAATTATATGTCTAATTAAAGTAATATAAATTATTAATATAAATTATGCATAAAACTATAAATTAATTTCAAATTAAAAGTAAATATAATCTGAGTGTGTTTTGTTAGAGCCAGTAGGGACGAGAGAACATCTCTTTTGAATGTCAATATTCAGGAGAGATTTGGAAGGCTCCAACGAAGGGCTTCTTGAAGAGCATTTCACTGGGAAGGCATGAGATTCTGGATCTTATCTCGGTGACATCTCAACAGAGTTCAAGATTCACACTTCAATATGTGTTTCAAGCGACTTTGTACACCATCTGGCGGAGTGGAATGCTAGACGACATGGTCATACTCCTTCTTCAGTGCATCGGATCATTCATTTGCTAGATAAGAATATGAGAGACATTCACCACAATTCAGAGAATGGGAAACACCACTACGAAGATGGGATGAATTTCTGGTTGATTACAAGAAACATAAGTATATAGAATCTATAGGCTTTTATTGGTTGGGTTATTTTTCAACTTTGGATGCACTTGATGTAAATAACTGGTTTTGATTTGAATAAATTTAGCATTCAATTCAAAAAAATTAAAGTAAATAGCAATCAATTTTATAATATATATTTACTTTATAAATATTTATAATGATGCGGGAAAAACCTAGTAGTCGCAGTAAGTAACAAGCATTAACACACTTCAGTGACAACTTACTTTACTACAGACCGTACGTACATGTAATAAGGCCTTAGTCATGGAGGATCTTAGTCGTGGAAACAAAATCCCTTGTTGCTGCAAAAAGCTCTTATTCATCTTCTGTTTTGGTACTGGTTTTGGAGATAGGGTCTCCACCAGCAGCTAGGTGTTTCCCAAACCCATGTTTTGGTGCTAAGATAGTAAATACGACGTGCACTCGCAGATAACTATTTGTTTGGTTCTCACGTCACTAACCACTAAACACATTTACTTTAGCAATATGTAGCTAATTAGTAACAGTAACTAGTAAACGATATGTAGCAACCTAATTACCCAAAAAGTACAATACTAATAGTCAGTCAGTTGTTGTAACAAAGACCTTCCATCATTTATCTAAGTCTCTTGCTTGCTCTAAAGCAGCGGTAAAACTTGCAGGTCTTCTCTTGGCACAACTCATCAACTGTGTGATTCATGGTACTCCATGGTCATTCGATCATACCAGCAAACAGGGCAGTGAAAGTTGTGCGTGCGTCTTCGTCGAACTGAACCTGAAAATTCAAGCATTCTTTGTGAATTTTTGCTGCACACTCGCTTCTGCTACATATCAACAACGCATCCTCCTTCTCCTCTTTCACATTTCCAGCATCGTTCTCTGGTCGTCTTGAAGGAGGAACCATGTTCCCAGAGATTAACCATGCTCCATCTTTTGTACATTTTACACATTTTCTGAGCTTGGAGAAGAGGTCTCCTAGTATGTTACCGTTGTTGTTAATTGTTTGTTGAAGTAGTGTCATTGCCATCGACCACAACTCCCCGTAGTCTGCACCAAAATCTGCATTCGATGACAACTACTTTATCATTTTATTGGTTTGTTCCAAACCAGCAGTATCGCTGCTGCTCATCCCTCTGCTCTGGTTGATCATCTCTATAATAAACAGGGTGGTCATTTACTTCCACGGTAGGAGCTGCACTTGTGCGATTATCCTCCATTGCACACACCATCTCTCACAATCCAACCGAAAAGATAAAAAAGAATTTTAGCATCGTTGTTTCAATCACCTGGGTGTCTTTTTATCAATAAAACAAACACAGGGAGGGAGGAATAGAGAGTTAACCTTCTCCAGAGTGGCAAAGACATGTTCTTGTGAGCAATAAATGGAAGAGCATTGACTTTGATAGCTCCGCATACCGGTTAAATAGTTCTGATACTGGAAACAAAACATTTGAGAAGAAAAGAATAAGGAACAAACAATACAGCATCTTATAATTCAACTTGTGCTAGTACAGTATGCTCAACTCTCATACATGTTTTGAATGGCATTGAGGACATGGGTGCTGCTCAAAGATAATCAAACTCAATTCTTTGGACCAAAGACCGTGGTGGTCTTGGTTGATCAAACATATTTGAAAATCAGTAAATTTTCCTTTTATAATCATAATATAAGAACAATCAATAAACATACATAAACTAAGAATATCCATAACTTAATGTTTATATCTTGATATGAAAGTAAGATTCTCATTATGGGCGTAATTCTTTTTGTCGATTTTAAAAATAAAAACTTTCAACGCGGACCGCCACATGCGGACCAGCGGTACAAGAATTCCACCAACTTCAGCATAAGAGAAGGAAGAAGATGGGTTTTAACAAAATTGTGGAATCCACTTTTTAAGAACCCACTTAAGGTGGGATAATGATGCTCTAAGACTATGTACAATGGTTGATTCAACACCTCCATTTCATCTTTTAACTTCATATCATTTTCTCTTTCTTCCATCTCATCATTTAACACTATTCAATTTTTACCCACTAAATGATTTTGTTTATTAAAATTCAACACTCTGTTTTACAAATTAATGATTATTTCCAAATAAAATAAACTTAGTCTCTGATGATAGAATTTAAAATGATAAATCGTTGAAATAAAATAAAATTATTTATTTAAGAATAAGAATTATTGGTTTTAAATAACAAAGAATATATGATAATGTCAAAAAAATCTTGGAAAGTGACGATTATGGTTCTATTTATTCAATTAGTTGAATCTTTTCAACACAGTTTAATCCACATCTCAAATTTGGTTTTCAACACCTCCATCGGTGGTTCAACTATTGAATCTTTATTCAACACACAATCAACACCCCATTACATTCTAAGGGGTGGAAAATAAAGTTTTGTTATTAATAGCAACCAATAAGGTGCCTCTTTCTCTTGTATTTTTTTCTTTTCGTAAAAGTGTGTGTGGGTGTGTGTGTGTATTTAGTTTTATTACTTTGGGCTCTTACTCCCTTTGTTACATCATTTTGGATTTTACTCAAAACATGAGTTACGAGTCAAACTTTTGAATAAAATCTTAACTTTAAAGAAGAAACCCCTCTTTGGCATAAAACACATGTCTATCATTAATGGTTTATGATTAGTGTCATTTTTTACAGAAAATAATTCAGTAGTCTTAAATTAGTTAAGAGACATCCAAAACAATTAATTAATTATGACAAATCTTAATTACTAAATGTTCAAGACACATGTCTTTCATGTTTACTTACCATATGCATGATTACTATCAAATTTAGCTATAATTTATAGAAAAATCTATAGTAATTATATACCAAACAAATTTATATAAAGAGATGGTGTATGTAAATACATTTCACAATTTAGCTATAATTAATTTAAAAATCTACATACTATTTAAAATTAATGAAAATACTATGTATTCACTAAAGAGATTTTGTATCTAGATAAATTTCAAAATTAAAAGAAAATACTATTTAAAAGATATTATGAAAATGCCAACAATATTTTTTAGTTCATATCTTTAAAAATCTCTAAAAATTATGTTGCAATAGTTAGATTTCATAATTTAAACTAAAACAATATTTTTGGTTAGTTAGTATATTTAAGGGGCTAAATGATATATAAAATTAAATGATCCGTTAACAGTGTCCGAACTAACTAACATTAAGATTTTAAAGTTATCCGTTAACAACGTCTGAAACTAACTAACATTAAGATTTTTAAAGTAAGTACGGTGGCAAATCTTAACAAACTAAATTTTAAAATACCGTTTATCACCCGCCAAATTTTTATTAAAATATTTATATATTAATTGAAAGTTAGATACTAATTTATCATAAAATATCTTATTTTAAGAACAGAAAAATGATATCTAACAAAACAATTCAAAGAAAATGGCAATATTGGGGAAAAATCTTCTTTTTTTTGAATGGGGGAAATCTTTATAATATTTTAAATGTTTAGAAGAAAAAGCTGGGCTATTGTGGTAGGTAGGTATAGTATATATAATGTACCATGCCAAGGAGGTGATAGATACTTCTCTTACAAATACAATGCTTATATAAGCTCTCTTCGCCTCTCTCTCTCTCTTCACCTTCATATTGACAGTCCACAGATTCTTCCTTCTTTTTCTCTGCCTCTCGGACAAAGAGGTTCGTAGTTTAATTTGAATCACTATAGCGTGTTTTGATTATGCCCTTTTTTCTTAAACAGCTTCCTCTGGGTCTCTTTGCTTGAATAGCGTGTTTGGATAACATCACTTCGTTGTGGATTTTAATAGAAATGACAGCTTTTGGTCCTCTAAGTTCATTTGCTGCTTATATGTTAGGGGTTTTATTCTCATTAATAGCGTCATTCTGCTATCTAGGTTTGTTGAGTCTTGTTTCTGGTTGCAATATTACAAGAAATTGCTACGCCGGTTATTATTTTGAGTTTTAAAGAAGATCATTGACTAGGGAAGGCCTAGATCGATTTTGAACCTCCTCAGTTTCAAAGCAAAAGCGTTCAATAAAGTTAATGGTTTCGTTTCAGAAAGTCCAATTTTTTTG